>VZTL01071805.1:0-41468 GCA_013400535.1 Scopus umbretta | reverse complement strand
TCCAGGAGAATGCTCTGGGAGACTGTCAAAACTAAACTGAAAGACCTCATTTTGGCCTCATATTGGTTTTATAATACTGAGATACAAAAATATTATAAGGAGCAGTAGTGGATGCTGCAGCTGCTGCTGTGAGCTGAAGGCTTGCAGGTTGGTGGGAATCTCCCTCTGACTGGACAGCTTTGACAAATACAGCTCCTTAATTTTTATCTTTTCCTCCCTTTACTGAGTTTTGTTTAATTTTTCAAAAACATTTTTTCATATATTTTTATTCTCGTTTGAGTTCATTGTGTATAATGTAATGTCACAATCAATATTCAGAATTTTTTTTTTTATGTTTAGTTGCTGCATTCAGGGATCACCTATGGGCTAAATTTACCAATCTTGATGCTCAAATTAAAATACTAAAACTACAGAGAGACTAATCAGTGAAAGTAGCCTGGCTTTGAGAAGTGCAGTCGATGCCTCCAGTGGAATCAATTCTTGTCCTTGCTATGGTCTTTGCAAACATTGCAAACTTAATGATGTTTAATCTTGTATATGCAATTCTATTCTCATCCCCAGTGGTATATTCTATAAGGTGTTTCAAATTGATGAACTATAGTAATATAAAACCAGAGCAAATGACATTGGAAATAGACCTTCTTTAAAAGGTTTTCTACATCCCCTTCAGCTATGGCAATGTTTTTTCTGTTTCTCTGTTTTGTTAATATCTTGGAGCACACACCATCGATTAATTAATTGCATTTTTTTCTCTTTTCCTTCCCCGGATAACATAGTGGAAAGCAGCCTTCCTCCTGGCTATGCTGATTCAACCATGCATGTTGTAAATTTTATTCTGGTGTTGAAGAGGATTTGATAACCTAAGGGTATGTGGGAGGCCATGTTTGCAGAGAATACTATTTCTTTCTAGACAAACCTAGAGAGCTGGCAAAAAACAGAGTACCTCAGTACCTTTTTTCAGGTCTGAACCAGAATCAGTAAAATAATTAGTGTTTGGGAACACTTGTTCTGACTTTAACTTAATTATATTTAGCTTAATTATGTTTATCAATTAGACAAGATAAAATGCGTGGTTAGTCCTGTTAGCAGTAAGTTATTCAGTCCTTCTAGAGAAAAGTTGACAAAGAATTATTGTTTATAACACTAAACTATCATTTCAGGGAAATGTTACTTGAGGTAAGACCCAGTGAAAGTGTTTGTATGTCATCAAACCATTATCTGCACCTAGCCTCTGCGTTTAAGCACCCATATGAAGTCTGAGCCATTGTCCAGCTTTGACATTATTAACCCAGACCTTATTTCCCAGGCCTTCTCTTGCCTTGTTTGTAAACCCTGTCAGCGGGTCCTACTGCCTGAAGGTTCACCCCCAACTTCCTTGTCTTCTTAGTCCTTACACATGCCCAGGACCTTTGCCAGTAGATTTTTATCATAAAGATGCACTGGTTTTGACTGGTTTGCTGTTATGGAGAGGTTTTTGTAAGTTCCAGCCCTGGTCTATTTGTCATATGTGGGTCCATGGAGCGCTTGTTGACTATGGCTTGTTTGAAGAATTTGCATTTCTGCTTGAAACTTCAGAAAGAGAAAAATTTTGCACAGTCTAATTTTATTTCAAAGCAGCTAGTAATTGTTAAATGGATTCTTGTAAGGTTTTAGTGGTGTATGAGGTAGCATATTCTAAAATGTGGCTTATTAGTGAGAGGTTAGTTACTGCATTGGGTAAGTTTGCACATAATACTTGGTGGCATCTTTAGAGATTTAACCTATTTTGGTAGTGGACTATCCTAATTTGGTTAAAGTTATTGTTTAATCAATAAGGTAAACACTGAAAAGAAAGCTCTTTTGCCCTCATATGGTTTTATTTAGGACCTGGTTGTTCCACAGCTTTTGGATGTGTTATGAAAGTGGCAAGAATTGAAGAATAAGATTCATTGGTCTTTGGATTTTTGCTATATACTATTGCCGTTTTTATGTTGATCCTGGCACCTGGATGGTTGAGTACTGGAGTATTTCAGATGCAGTCTGACAGATGATGGTGATTACCGATCTTGCAGGGGAAATCAGTGGCAGTGTTAAAGATGTCAAATTAGTATCCTAGGTACAGCAGGAATTTGATAGGCTTTTAGCTATTAGTTCTTGTCATCTTTTTTTTTTTTTTGAGTGTTCATTTGGTTAGTAGCTGGGAAATTAACAGCAGTCTGGAATTAATTATATCTATTTAGCTTCTTCCTGTAGTCCTAATAAAGTCCTTGTCAGTAATGTAAGCTATAACTATGTTGCATAGTAAATACTACATAGTCTTACAACATATGATCGTAGCTAATTTTTAACCTTAAGAGCAATAACTACTTTTAAAATGTTGTAAGAATATAGTAAAATATAAGCATAATGATAGCTTTTGTACCAATGATAATGTGCCAAAAGTAGAGCCTTGCACAAACCTAATCTAATAAACAAGATGAAAAAAGAATTGTCTCCATAGCTGATTCTCATTTAACAGGGATAAAACTAAAATGGTATTATAAATGTATCCTCTAATAGCTTCTACTACATAGCCTGTCTCCACCTATTGTATCACTATTTTCCTTTAACCCATTACTAACTCATCAGGATAAGCAAAGGAATTAGAGATTTTCCCAGTACCTGTAATTATAATGAACAGCAGTGATTGCATGACTCCCTTCTGTAGCTGTCCTTGAGATGATTATGTGCCTGTGTTTCTAAAGGACCAGCAACCCCTCTGCAAATACTTAAAGCTGTGTTTTGGATTTTAATATATGTTGTTATAACCAAGGTTCCTTTCTTCCCTCTAACACCATGCTACACTTCCTTCATGCAGAGTTTTTCACTAAAATCTTTTTTATAAGTTTTGATGATTTTTAGCCTTCCCTGTAGTTTTTCTTGCTGACATGCAATAATTTTTCTGGGACCTTTCACTGCACAACTATCCCTCAACAGTGCACAGGGAAAGAACCCCACTGATGCTCTTACAAGGATCAATTCTCACGAGCATGTACCAGAATTAACTGTATTATTCTCAGTGCACTCACAGCTCTAAGGGAAGTGTCCATCTGAAACCTCTGTGCATTTTCTGAGTATCACTTTGTGAAAGAAAAATTAATGATAGGGTAGGTAACTCTCTGCTCCTGGCTATGGTTGCTCTGCCAAACCTTTGCTTGTTCCTGTGAGAGGTTAGTGCTGCTCAGGTCTGCCAGCTGAATTGCTTGGGTGGTTGATCCTTGACTTGTTTTAGTCAAAATAAGCTGCTTAGACTTAAGCTCTTTAAACAGAGGATCTTTATTACTAAATAATTTAGCCCAAGGATTTTTGCTTTTGTGTGAGGATTTACTCTGAGAATCAGGTTAATTAGCAATTGCAAGTACAGAGTGTTGATAGGCACTATACAGCCCTTCCTGCTTATTCAGTCCTAGACAGCAATTTGCAACAGCTGTCAGAAAAGGCCTCCAGCAAATTCTGTTTCTGATCACTGATGCCTTTCCTCCTAAAGGCTGTGCAATGCAACATTAATGAGACACATAGTTCTGCCTCTCCAGTCCCTCCCACCCCCTTCCCTCTGCCTCCACCACCCCTGTTTTCCAGATTTGCCCTTCTATCACCTTGCACCTAATGAATACTATGAAACACATCCAAACCTGAGAACTTAGGTCATTCAAGGCATCCCAGTGCTACCAAGTTGACCGTCCTGGTGGTGGGCTGCAGTGGCAATGGATGGGCTAGAGGAAACAGGAGCAAGTTCCCAGATGTTCAACAAAGCACTTGGCAAAATCAGTGTTTCCCAGGAATGTTTTTGTTATATTGAAGTGGAATTTTCTAAAGAAAAAAAAGCATTAGAATATTTTTCATTCATTTCTATTTGCCTGTTAGTTGTTCCTGCCTCTGTCTTCAGTTATTCTCACTCCTCTTTCTGCAGTCGAAACAGGCCGTATCAGGACAACTGCACACATTTGTCTGTCAAGGGCAAGGAAAAATATCTGGGGATGAGAGATATGACGGCAATTGGAGTTCTGATCAAGCAACAGTCTGTGCTCACTGTTCTCATTATTTTCATTAGAAAGTGCTTTTATTCCGAGGGAGGGGGATTTTTTTCACTGAAATATACTTTTCAAATAGCTCCTATAATACTTTCAAACAATCACTTGTAATTGGACTATAAAAAAAGACTTCAGAAATTGTAAAAGCTTTCTTAGCAAAAATTTATATACTCACATATAATATAGTCATTGCACAACACTGAAATGAGTGAAGTTAATAAAAGGCACAGCAGTGTCAAGCTTAGAGGGAGCATTCTCAGAGATGTTAGTAATACAGCATTTCTAGAAATGTCAAACTTTCTTCCAGAATAAATTGATCCTTCCAAGGTGATATACTGTTGGTATAAGCCACCACTCCAAAATACAGTGATAGCTGCATGACAATTTGAATGCCAGTTCTCTTTTTTTCAGAAGGATCCTAAGTTTTCTTCTTTAAAAGAAGCTCACAACCACAGGTATCGACCTGGACCAAAAAGAAATCCTGACCACAGGGTATAAGCAATACCCTAATGCTGAAATTAAATGATCTAAGACATGTAATTCCCTGCAATAGAGCAGGTTAATGAAAAATGTAATTCATGCAGGGTATGTATGGGAGTGAACACTTGACTCATTAGGATTGCCAATTCATGAGTCATGCTGAAGTGGATAACATAAACCTTGCATTGCTAGCATGGATAAATTACACTGACCAAGAAAGTGGAGATATTTACAATATTTTTAAAGTTTGGCTAACTTGGTTATATTAATTTTAGAAAAAAATATTCAAATTCATATGTTAAAAAAAAAGGCCTAGTCTCATTTTATTCTGATGGACACTAATAACTTTTTATGACTTAATAACAAAGAAAAGGAGCTAAATGGTCTCTTAGAAAGGACAAGTCATTCACTCATGTTCACTAATGCCAATACCTCTACCACTTTCTGTTTCATAGCTCACAGCTGGAAATACAGCAGCTCTGGCCCCAGCCTTGCTGGAACAAAGTACATAGGGAAGGAACGGAGAAGAAACACTCTTCTGATGGCCTGCCTGAAAGTAATATCCCTTAAAAATATTATAGATTTTGGCTGACATTATGCTTGTTGTGATTTTGACAGGACACCTTCCATTACTTTTTTCTCAGAAAAGATGAAAAAAACTGTTGTAGGAGTAATAAAGAACCAAATATGGCTCCATGAGCTTCCATGTTGTCCAGCCTATCAATATTATTTGAAAGTTGCCATGATTGCCACCTATTTTGGGTGACACCCACCCCTCATTCCCACCACTATGGCATTCTGCAGATAGTATTTACCTTTATTTTCAGATTCTAGAATTATCAGAGTCATGGTAAAAATGCAAATACATTCATAAGCTATAGGCGTCACACTGCCTCGTGAGGAAAAAATTTAAAAAGCCAAAACATAATGTTTTTAAATTGATTCCATTGAACTCACCAGCAGAAAAAGGAGATGGGCAAATAGGGGAAGGCTTCAGGGATTTACTTTGACAGCCAAAATTTCCTTTTGGATTGAAGCAAAAAAGAGACATATAAGAGGTTTCAGCACCACCACCGCACCACCACCCTCCCCCCCAAAAAAAACCAAAAACCTGCAGAAAAAAACTTAATAAAAATGTCAGTGTTTATTCTGCAGTGCTAAAATTAAGCTTAATATCTCATTATCTTCCAGTGAGCTTTTCCTTCCTTCACAACATAGCTTCCATTTCCACTGTAGCACCAACTAGAGTCTTCTGCAGAGTTGTTTCTTCTGTTCCTCTCAGAGAAGTATAAAGAAGACAAGCTTATTTGCTCCACAAAAGAAAAATGTACTCAGTGTGCAAATAATTTCACAAAGTACAAGCAGCAGGTGCTTGTTCATACGAAACTATTGCCACAGCTCAAGCAACTACAGAAAGGCAATATATGAAAGATGGTATGCATTTAATAAGCAAGATTACAGCCTGTAGGGTGTATTGGATTATCTTTACGCAACAGTTAATCTTTTTGATGTTACACCATTTGCAATTAATATTGTATGTGTTAATGAAGTGCAGCCGCCTTTAATACTTTTACTATGACAAGCAGAGGGTTATGCTGGATACTGCTATTACATTTGGAATGAGTAAATCTGCCATCAGTTCTGCTAGTGCAGCACCCAGATTGCTGGGGTGTATGAGGTCACTGCACAAGGTGGGATGCGTGGCTCATCTTCCCTATACAGTACCAGTGAGAAGAGCAGCAGCTCCAAAGGAAAAGCTCAGAAATTAGGAGAGATGCAGGAACGGGAAAACTTGATATTACCACAATATTAAAGGTTCTAAAAGTTCTGAGAGCTAGTGCTGGACATTTAAGGCATTAATTAAAAATATACGTATACAAAACACAGACATTGTTATGTGTCTCCAGCAGTCTAACTTTGGTTTGGGGGCTTGAGAAATATCTAGTAAAAGCACAGCTACAAAGCCCTACTTAAACATTAGTGTGATGAAACAAAATTGCAGAAACAGCCAGACCGCAGCATTACACAATGTTTGCAGGTGTATGCATAATTGCGCTTTCATTATATCTTCTTATAAGTGATTCCTGCATCTGTCAATAGGAGTCATATTTTCCCAGCCACAATCAAAGATCTAGGACATAAAAACACATCAGAATGGGTAATTAGTCCCATTGAGTTTAGGGAGTGAGTTCATCCAAAAGGACTAAGTAATTCCAAACCTGCTGAGGAAGGGAGACATTTGTGACTGTAGCCCTTCCTGTAAATACCTAAAAAATTATTTGTCTTTATGTTTATAGACTTAGGCCTTAAATTTGCTTTCTTAGTTGCCCAAAGTATTTGCACACTGGGATATCTACAAATTGCTAGCCTGATATAAAAAAACCCACATGTGTACAAAACCTACATTCATCAGAATTTGAGTATCCAGAGTTTTAACGGTCAGGCCCTCTCCTGTATGTGTCTTCAGTAAAACCTTGATTGCACATGAGAAAACAACATGTTGGATCTTTGGGAAATGGAGGCGGGGAGAGCTACATGGGATGACTTCAAAGCAAAAATAACTGCTAATTGCTCTCTTTCTCCTGGTCATCTGTGCCATAGATCACCCGGAAACACCACTTCAAGGAATCAGTTTGGCAAGACCACATGTGAAAACTCCGCTGTCATAAAACCCCAGAAACTATGCCTCTTCAGAGCCCTTTTTTGCAATGTCTGTTATCCTTGTTAAGACTTAGGAGCAATCTGACATAATGAAATACCTTTGTTTTCTTAAAGCCCTGTACCTAAACATGGTCTCTGTGTTGTATTTGACTTCAGTCAAAGGAGCTTTGTTATTGTTTCTCTTTAATGAACTTCTGACACTGGATTTTTCTGTCCTACTGTTTTCTCAGTCTTATTTGCATTGTTGAAAACTTAGAAGTCAACAGCCTTTTTAAATAATTTGGCTTTGATACAGGAAGCTTTATGAATTTTTAAACTTTACTGCCTAGCATATATATATGGATTTCATCCAATCTGATTATGTGAGTCTGAATACATACAGCAATGTCTTACATGGCTGTATTCTAGCCTGCAAGGCTGATTGTATCTGTGAGAGCAGTCACCTATTGCAGGCACTAATTAAAGACTGTGCAGCTTCATTAGTTTTGTGGCAAATTTCTGTTCCCATTAAATATGCTGTAGTTCTATAAATGTTACAGGACAGACTTGGAGAGAAAGCTATAACTTGCATGGGTGAGAACTTGTACATATTTTGTAACAGCTGAATGAAAATGCTACAGCTAAATTGCTCTCCTAAATGAAAAGAATTTTATAAATTACAGGTGCTAAGAAAAGAGAGTTTTAGTGGGTTTGATTTAATCTTATGCTAAGCCATTGACTGGTAAAATACTCTTCTATTCTCAAAGGACACAAACTGCTGAAGAATTTTTCTCTTCTCTTGTTTATTGTTACCAAAGTTTTATGTTCAGACACGCATATGTGTACAAAGAAAAGGTAATACACATTAAGCATATGTCTTGCAATGACATGAAAGATTATGAAATTAACCCTGCTCAAAAACTAAGCAATCTTCCAGCATCAAAAATGTCTGTAATTCCTAATGTTCCACAAAAATTATTTGCAGGTTTCCATAACATCTGAAAACCTTTGTGTTACAAGATACTGTCTTCAAAATACTCGGCTTCTGGAGCATCTCTATATCTAGCCAGGGTGAAATGGTCTCAGGTTCATTGACTGCTTGAAGCTCTTTGTGGGAAAGTCAGCAACCAGACCAGGCAGAGTGGTTAGACCTACTCATAACTCAGAGTGACCTCCAGAAAGCAACCAACAAAGCTCATGAGCTTTGGTTTGATAGAGGAAGAGAGGAAATTAGGCAGCAAAAGGTACAGATGAGCTCTGCCAACCTGCAGGTCTAGGATCAGAGAGCCAGCACAAGCTACAGGGTAGGGGAGAACCAGGTGATGAACTGTGACGAACAAAAAATGTCTGAAAGGGCCTTAAAAATCTATTAATACAGGGCAACTTCACAATAAAATATAACGAAGTCCTTTGTATGTATTTGGAAGGTTGTTTAATTGCTCAGGCTGTTGCATGCTTGCCCACCCCTAGTGACACAGCAGGCCAGCAGTTTCAGAGGGGGACAGATATGTTCTCTCACAACCTTCACTTCCTCCTAAATCTGCTGCTGCTTTTATGGTTACAGTTCCCATTTCCCTTTACACAGGAGCTGTGGCACATTAAAATGATAGACTATTCCTCTCCATAAATCCTTAACAGGGTACGGTGGGTTGGGATGGGAGGCTACTGTCATGTTGCATTGCTCTTCTCCCCCTATGGCTATTAAGGCTATTTCTGCTCTCTCACCTCCCTGTTTGGTAATCGTCAAGGGGAAAATGACACTTAATTTCTATGTCTAGATGGGAAGATTTGCTTTCAAAACTGCATTTATATTTTTAAAGTTTGAATTGACTAGCTAATGAACCAGTCTAACTGTATAAATGAAAATTAAGAAGTACTTCTATAACATCATCGGAATACATATCAAAAGCTGCTCTATTAGAAGAGAAAATTCTGGTATATGCTGTTCAGTTAATTCACTGGCTTGATTTTCCTCAACACTTCCGCATCCAATAAACACTATACAAATATTATTTTACTTAAATGCTTAAGAGGTAATAGCAATTTTTTTACCTTCATATAGGTTGTGAGAATTTCCACATTAAACTTTAATAGGAATGATTGCTTTAAAAAGATTATTCTTCAATCCATTCTAGAAGGTCATTTCATCAGATTTCAGGAAGCCTAACAAATTACAAACCCTAAATTTGAGAAGTTTTGTGGCTAAACCAACTTAAGCATGTTTATGTTCTATCACAATTTAATGTACGGCTAAGAGTGCTGCATAAAGTCACACATAGTGGAACTACTAAAACAGTTGTTTATGAGTTAAGTAAACAAGTAATTCTCAAGAGAATTTATCAGTAGGCTGCAGTATATAGTTTTATTTTATCTTAGGTGTTTTGCCTTTGAATTTAAACTGCTTACCACAACTTTAAGGTTCCTACAATGATTATTCATGGATATTTTTGTTATTTCACTGAATCATCAAATGAAAACCAGTTAGATTGATTTCTGCAAAAGATGAGTTTTTGTCAAAGATTAATTTCAGAAGAAAAAAGAAAGTGCAATTTTTTTTTTTTTTATCAAAGCAAAGGTATTAACAAATACACAGCTAATTATGTTCTAACATAGGAGTTATGTTCTAACATAGGAGTTCTCTTGTGTGTAAAGAACAGCCTTTTACAAGTAATGCATAGGGAGCTAAATTCATTAACCACATCATTCTTTTTAATAGGATTTGTCCATGTTTCTCCTTGTATACTGCAATGAAAGTTCACTCCCACAGGACCCAGCTCAAAGGCTTTCTGCTAGAAACAGCACTGCACCTGGTGAAAAATGCAAAATTAAGAAATTGGCTTCAGCTGCATCAAAGAGAATGTGAATTTTACTGTGCTTAATAGAGACTAGATGAAAGGGAAAAGAATTATTGCAGTACAACATTCTGTTCTCTCTAATTATTGTCATAGCATGAGAAGTGCACTATACTGTGCAACTCTTCTTAACATATAAAAGATCTTTTAGGTATTTTCTACATAATTATACAATAATTAAAACACAACCAAGGACTATCAAACTCTGTAAAAGATTTTTTCAATGATTTCTGTGAAACCCGTTAAAATGAATTCTGAGCAAAAAGCCAAGAGGGTTTGTTTTGTACTTTCTAACCAGATCTTCATTCTGAAAATCAGGACTTATTGGACCCGTCTATTGGGCCAGACTGAAACCAGGGTAGCACTACAACTGCTGATGTTATAAGTCAGTTAAGACTCAAACCCATGTTGGGGACCAATGCAAGACTCAAACCTGCATAGCGCACAGTATCACACAGTCCAAAAGAAGCCTGTAAATAGGTGCTGGAATTACAGTTTTGACCACTTTGTAAATATCACCAAATCTAATAAATTCTTATACCACCAAGTGTGTCTTAATTAACTGAACTTCTTCAATTTCCCACTGAATACAGAAAACACTGAGTGTGGTCTCATGCTTTTGGACCAGGAAGGACGCTGATGGACTGGCCTGTGCTTTCAGAAGTAGATTGCCTTTGTCCATACAGTTCTCTCTTTCACTCTCCTATGTGCCTTTTTCACTGTTAGAGAATTCACAGAAAGGATTTAAGAATGTTCCTAAATTTAGGTGAGCAATCCCTGCACTATCCCACATGGGATATCCATGCTGCACAATGTGCCAGGGGACTTACTGGGCACTCAGTCTTGAAGACTTTGGAAACAAAACAAAAGATCCTTTGAAGACAGTGTCAGGAGGAACAGTTTATAAAAGTAACTAGGGCACATACTGCTAGAAGTGTTTTTTATAGGTTTAAAACACCAGGTAAATACGCTTGGAATGCAGGACCTTCCATAAAGCAATGCTGAGGGTGGTGGGGTAATTTTTTTGAAGGGANTCTATCCCAGCTGCAACTAGGACAGACCACAAGCTGCACTACTGAGAAGGAGGACATTGACCTGGCATTGATCGTGCAAATGGATATTTTCAGAGGTTAGAATGGGCAGCTGTCATTCAAAGAGAAAAAGACACACAAAACCCTTTAATTTCAGCCAGCAGACTTAGTCAAGCTATACAAAATAGAGGAATGCAGTAGTAGCAAGTAAGAAGCTTGGAAAAAAACTGGGGAAAAGCAGCTTAAAGGGACAGTAGAAGACCTGAAGTCCTATTCACTACACAAAGAATTTCTGAAATGTTCAATGCAAGCAGAAAGACACGTTGTGGCCTTTGACTGTTTCTCCTCCCAGTAAGGAGAAATTTGGTAGGGGAAACTATAAGCAGGGGAGCCTTCGCTCTGGATAGTTGGTTATGTGGTCTGTGAAGAGGACTAACTATTGTTCAGTCACCTTCTGTTGCTGCCAGTCAGTTGAGATGAAATAAATCAAGACAAACAGTAAAGGCAATGGCAACAATATGGTTTTTTGTCAACTCAATTGCTTATATTTCCCGTGCTCTGACCCATTTACATTTGTCCCAGTATCTTCAGAATAAGATTTTTTTTTCATGAGTGTCAACCTCCCCAAACTAGCAATATTTCCACAAGTAAAAGGCCATGACATGTCAGAAAAATGGGTCTTAGCCTATAGTATTAAAAGAGCAATGGAGAACTATGCTGTCCACAATTGCTTAGTGACAATTTCTAAGTGATCTACTCTTCATTATCTGTTTAACAGATGCTATTCAAGCTGCTATGAGAAGGAAACAGATAATGGACAGAGAAGGTAGAGCTATTGTTTCTGAGGACAAAAAGGCTCTTCTGACCACAACTTCATGCAAGTAGCTTAATGGACACCTTGTCAAATATTCCTCATTTTGACATGGATTGACATGACATTGACATCCATTTCACATGGATGGATTGCATTCACCAGCTAAACTTGCTCCATTTCCTGAGATTGTGTCTCAAACTCCTCTTAACTATGTGTCTGTTTTCAGAAGGGAAATTTCCATTTTTAGGTTACTTTACCTATTTGTTCCAGGATTCCCCAATAAAACCTATTCTGTCTCAGTTCAGCTATTTTTGAATCTAGCACTGAAGTTCACAATGAATCAGACAGATACTTTCGTAATTAATACTTCTTATTGATTAACTTACCCTCAAAGACCAACCTCCAATGACTGTAAGAAAATGAACCCATAATAGCAAAATCATTAATTAAACCACAAATCCCTAATGGTGGGCAGTCACCAACCTGAGAAATAAATCAGCCAATACAGACTTTGGGAATTTTTAATGACTTTTTAATATCTAGTGTGTTATGATCTAGCCACTGACTAAGGGAATTTTATTTGGAAAACATTAGGTACATTAGTTACATAATGTAGTTCATCTAACGTGCTTTCCTGGAACTTCCTGGGTGAATTTTGCACACTGAATTTGAATACAATATTGCTCTTCATTTCTTTTTTTTAGGCTATTGTCACATATCCAGAAAAACTGTGAATGCTCATCACAGACTTTTTCCTTTCTGTATGTTCTTTTGTAGCTTGAACAGTTTGCAATGATTCCCCTTCGATTTCAGTGCCATATTCAAATGAGAAAAAAAAGTTCAGGCATACATTTATTTTACATACATTTTAATTCCCATTCCATGTGCTTTTCACAGCTGTTCATTTTATTGCATTGCTTTTCCAAATGAAAACTCCAGCTGCTCCAGCCTTGCAAGCCATATAATACATGCTGTATAGGCCTGTTTCAGTAGACCGTTTCAGAGATTCAATGGTTATTGTTTTCCTCATCTTCCACCTCTAGCCAGGAAATCTAGTGTTTAGGTTTAAGTTGCAAATGCAGCTTTTGAAAGTCCCAGTAGGTTTTTATTTAGATTCCTAAGAAAATGAGGCATGTCTGTCTAGCTTACTTTCTTTATTCTTCCTAATAACTTTTAGCTTATGGGTCAATTTTAAACAAATTCGGCAGAGGCAGATGATTCCAGCCAAGACAGTTTCCTTATGCCTAATGGAAAAAAGTGTTTGGGTTGAGAAGAGAAACCTTTTGACCACAGCATTAATTCAACCCTTTTCAGACATCAAAGAGTCCATGTTCATGCACAGCCTTGAGACACAGTCCTTTAGGAAGTAAGAGTTATTGATTCTGATGCTGAAGTACTTTTACATATAAGAAGTGGTCCAGCTGAAAACCCTGTAACTCACTGGGTTGCCTGGCTACTGGCCATTGCCAGTCAACATAACATGGGGAGATGTGCCTGAGTTTGCAGGAACCCTGCAGGTTAACAACCCCCACGAAGCAATTCCATAATGCAAGCAGTCCATTTACCCTAGAAAGTCTCAGCTCCAGGGTCTAGTTACAGTTTTCCTCAGACACAGCTTTGGGACACCAAGAAATCAACACTTACCAACAAGATAAGTAGATCAGGCTCTGAATTCAGTTAATTCCTAAAACAGCAGCAGTAGCTTATCTGCAGGAAAACTGAATCCAGTTATGTTTCTAGTTAGTATGCATGTTTCTGCTTCTTGGGAAGTTAATGAAAGTCAAGCTGGTTTTGTTTTTCTATTGAGACTGACAGCAACATCTCCTGGGATGGTGATGGGAAGTCAGTGTGCCTGTTTCACATGCAATGATCCTGCTCATTGCCACAGACCTCACCAGCTGCATGCCAGTATTTTATTTCTCACTGCTGAGCAAACTTCTAGAGACACTTGCCAAAGGACTCTGCCAAGTCTTTGTAGTACTGCCAAATCCTTGGATCTTCTCAGATTGTCATGACCCAGGTACATGCAGTACAGATCAATCTAGTGGCACTGACTGATTAACAGCTTTTGGCTGTGGAGCCCATGGGGAAGATTTTGAAACATCCTGATATAAAATGTCAGCAATACAGCAGTGAGACCTGCTCTGCATCATCAACTTCAAAACAGCACTACTTTTCAGCTACCTGATGGTTTGATCAAGAAAAGAAACTGCATAAGCAACTGCTTGGAGTGGTACTATCAAATAGCTATCCTAATGCCCCAAAGGATAAATTTCAACATCTCATTCTTTAGGGGACAGATCTGAACCTACTACAGGAGAGCAGACAGCTGCCTCACATGTAGTACAATCTTTGTGTGGTTGCAGGGACTCAAAAAGTCACAGGCATAGAAAGTTTGTTTTTTTCCAACGATGCATGCTAAAAGACCCATCCGGATTCTTTGCAAGTTTTGGTAGCAAGAGGTTTGCTGCAAACAGTAAATGGGTCCCTAGATTTCTGCTTTTAAGTCTAGTCTTCTTTTCTATTTGCCTGAATCACTGTAATATAGGTAATCTCAAAACCTCAGAAACCTCAGTGATGGTTTGATGTCAAAACCCTATTATCCTGCATTAGTTTTTCAGTGGAGTCTGCTGTTTTACTTCAACACAAAGAATGGGATGAAGGAAAACAAAAGCTGCCTCTATTTTTTTAAACTTGTCTCATTTATCTTTATGACAGCAAAAGATGGTAGCTAAGGCTGTAGAAACCAGGACAATTAAACTGTGTTTTTCCTTGTCCTCATTTTTTCCTTTTAACTTTGCCTTTGCCTTTTCTGTACAATACCACAAACTTTATCTTCAGCCTTTGCTTTTACTGTACAATACCACGCACTTCAGCTATTTTCTATTTAATTTTACAAATTTTAGTTACTGTATGGTTTAGAAGCATCTCTATTGTGGAACTGTTGTTCTGTTCAAAATAATGCATGCAATTAAAGAAACACTGTTCTGTTTTCAATTAGTGAAAATTAAAAAAACTATTTTTCATATGCAAGAAAATTCCTCCAGGTCCATTGCAAAACTTCGATACAATTATTTATCAAATGCATTAACAACACTAACTGTTGAATACAGAATTACTTGATTGGATTGATTAAATATTTAAAATCTTTCCATGATTTTTTTTTTAATACAGAGGAAGATTTTCTCCTAGGATTTCACATTTACTTTATGGCTCACTGTCTATTCACCATGATTTTTCATAAAAGACCCGGTCCAGTTAAGTCTTGGAGCCTTCAGTTTCTGCTGCTTCAAAAAGCACCTGCAGTCCTGCAAAGGTGATTAGCTCCTTCCCAAGATGGAAGTACAATATATGACATGTGAATTGTTTAATGAGTTATAATGCAGCAAATGTATTTGAAATGTTCCTTAGTGCCCTCCAAGCTACCCCCTTTCTGTTGCAATATGATAACTAATCCTGTATTTATTGCTTGTGAGTGAACACAAGGTCAAAGCTAAGAGGCTGGGCAATTTCTCATAAGAAAAAAATACAAAAGAAAAAGCAGATACCTACTAACAGCCACTGTTACAGCTATGAGTCCCAGACTCCCCTCATCTTTATAACATTTGAAGATAAGGTTCTTCCATCTTGTTGGGTGGTTTTAATTTTCTGTCCATAGTAGTTCAATTTTTGCCCTTAGCCTTTGAGATTCTTGTGCAAATGGTTAAACTTAGAAGTTATCCCTTCCAGAAATGACAGCTCACAGAGAAAATAAATGTATTTCAAAAGTGATGGAAAGCTCCAAGAGTCTGTCTACTAAATTGCAAAGCCCAAAAGACGCTGCTATAATACAACTCAAACACCCACCTGCTGAACAGGGTGAGCGTTCCATTGTGCTCTTTGCTTATGGTTTTGTCTATAATCTGTCATCACTGATGTCTTGATGCAACCTACCAAAGAAAATGAGAGAAATCATTATGCCACTCATTATGAATAATTACCTGTTTGTAAGAAACACTCATTTGTGACAGCCATAGATTTTTTTTCCCTACATGCTCAAAACTCAATAAAATTCCACTCCCCTTCATTGGTCATCTGTGTTGCTGTGGTGGTGATTAAATGTGATTATCTACTTGACGTGTTTTTTTTCCCCTCAAGTGACTGAATTTCAAAATTCAGAGATTAAGTACTTCTGCAAGTTTTTTTGTCAATCTGTAATACCAACTGTACAGTAAATTAGATACAGCTCCATACTTCAGTATTGTCTCATGTCTGAGGCTCAGGCTGTATTGATGGGCTGGCTTTGAGCTCATTTGAAATAATCAGGAACTGAAATGTTTAATATTGTACTGTATTATACATAATAAAACCAATCCACACAAGTGGATCAAAATGCAAAGGAAAGCTTTAAGGGAGAAGGTGAAGGCAGTAACATTTTGGCTACCTGTAGGAAAAGTTTTTTCTGTGAGGGTTAATTAAAAAAAAATCCCATTGATTTCCTGCTCTTCTCTATCAGTAAAGCTTTGCTTTGTATTTCTCAAGCAGCACTTTCTGAAGGATTACCCTACTGACTACCACCTAAGTCTAAATCAAGACCATAAGATGGGACATTCCCAGACTGCCCCAGACACACCCAAACTACCCTCCATATTGAGTACCTTGAGTAACAACAATCCCACAGGCTGTAGCACATTTCAGGACCTGCTTTGTTTCCAGTTCTCCTCTGCAAGGCATATCCCAGTGATTCAGCACACGTCCCTACCCTGCACCACCCACTGGGGTCTCTACAGATCACATTTGCACCAGCACCTGCTGCGGCCTACAGGTTGCCGAAGAGTAGGGCCTTCAGAAAGCTCCAGCCAGAGGTGGGCAAACTGACTGCCCCAGTGCTACCAAGGATCGATTTTACCTCCATAGCTGTGTCCCCATCACCAGCTATGTTTCAGCTGCCCATAGAAGCTCTGGGATTTTGGCTGAACCACAAGAAGTAACCAGACTGCAAAATATAGATGTCCTCATTCTTCAGAGGGTCTATGGCATTTTCCAACAGGTTGCTGCTTCTCAAACTGCCTGAAGTGCATGACACATGCAAACACAATGCCCTGGCCTTGCTGTTCCACTTGCATGCTCCTGTGTCCTTGGTGCCCCTCTCCCAGCAAAGTTGGCAGCTGGCCCACATCCAGCTTCTTCTTTAGTGGAATTCTTCAGAGCTCTCTTGGACTGAATGCATCCATAGACCTCCTTATGCACTTAATCTGGGACAGATTATTCAAATGAATACAGGAAAAATAAATGCAGGTAGGTCCTAGAGCGGCTCTCAAAGAGATTAATATCATGTCAGATGAAACCAGTAAGTTAAAAATGAGAGCACCAACACTTCCTAGTGCCTGCAGTCCAGCTCACACAGTCTGCTCAAATACTTTCTTGAAGTCTCCATTATCACAGTAAAAAAAAAAAAACAATTTCAAAAGCAGAATGTGAAAAAGAGAAAAAGCCCTTGGACCTAGAGGGAAGCTCTCTTGTAACCCCACAGCTGATTCTCCACCTAGCTCCTTCACCTGTTGCTGCTGAATGAACTGACTCAACAATGACTCTACAGGTGCCCCTGGGCCTATCCATCCCCTGTCAATGTTCCTCCTTCCAAAGCTGCTGCATCCTACATGTCCTGGGGACCCGGGGAAGCTACTTGCTGGTGCTCATAGACAACACAGGAGCACACAGAGCAGTGGCAAACTAGTCATGGGGAGGGAAGGAGCAGCTTGAGTTTTTCCTACCAGATCCTGAGATTGCAAATTTTCTGTTTTGACTCTATTGCTGGGAACTCATGATGTTTCTGGTCTTCCTACTTATTTTCTTGGGGATTCTTGAGTACAGAAAACTATTTCACATTGTCTTCCCTGGCCATAGCACTTCATTCTTCCATCCTCCTTTCAGGAGGTGTTCTTCATTACCAGCTGAAGTGATCCTGGTCCATTTTGGCATGCAGAGATGGCATGCCCTGACCCTGTGCTGCATTTGGCAAATGTACAACAGACCCCCACCCTGTGTCTCCACAGATTCCTCGGAGAAGACAGGGGATAAGGTTCTTATCTCTTCTTCCAGCTCCAGGCTGTCCTTCAGGTGGGATAGTTCAGCCCAGAGAAGTGTCATCTTTTTACAAATGAGCAGTGACACCAAGTTAGTACAGAGGCAGAAACACACACAGAAGGATGGTCAGTTTACAGAGTAAATGCAGCACTGCCTGTAGCATTGCAGTCCTTGAGGCATGGTTTAGGGGCACAATTCAGGCAGAAGAGCTCTGGGAGATGGACCCTGCAGAACACAAGTACATCATGGGCAGGGATATGCACTGCCCCAGCTCTCCCACAGTGCCTACAGGGCCAGTGGGTGCACAGGGCACTGTAGCAGAACAGCACTGGCCCAGCCACGAAGGTACAGATAAACTTATGGGTTTGGATGATTAAAACATGGAGGAAATGTTAAAAATGTCTATATTTTTATACTCATATTTCACTTTCTGTCTTTATCTAGCATAGACCCATCCAAAATAAGCAGGTTAACAACTAAACTTTCTTTACATTCAATTAATACCTGACTGAATCTTCACTAGACATGATGGTAGCATGCAGTACCAAGGAGTAGGCAAGGGAACAGCTGGGAAATCTCATGTCCACTGTCTTCCTGACTTCTGCATCTCTGTCCTAGATAAAAGTCAAAGAGCTGTATGGGTGAAGGTACTTCCTCCCACAGTTTTTTTCCCCAGATTTCTGTGTCACTCCAAACCAATTACATTTCAGTCTGAAAAAGAAACATATAACAGTCTGGAAATAAAAATGCTGAAGTCTTCCAGGCCTCTTTGGCACCACTAGGCTTGCTAAAAAGTGCTGGAGCCTAGGAAAGCTGGCTGGAAAGTGGCCTGCTGTTGAATTCACGTGGTTTTGATCTCTGTCAGTGAGCTGGTCATTACAGTTCGAATACTCTGCTTCCTTGGAAAAGGGCCCATCCCAACCTCTGTTTTGCAGAGACCGATCTTCGACATAGCAAAAGCATCAAAACCAAACATCCATATGTAATGATTTAATTATGGTTCAGATATGAAAAGTACAGATTCTTAAGCAATTTTCAGCAATTTTAATTTTTTACTTGCTACAGGGTATAAATACCTTGCTTATAATTTCCTTTAAAATGATGTAAAGTCATTTTAAAATGCACACTCATCACACCAGGTTCTTACACCCACTGATATCAGAATCTTTGTATTGAACCTTTTACCAGTNCAAGCAGCTGTGGTGTTTAACTGCCTGCCGGGTTAAACCACAACACCAGCAAATGTAAATCTCTATTTGCTAAACTAAAAAATAAGAGATCATCTAAGTGGCAAAGGTCTCTACAATAACAGAAAAGACAGAAGTTGTGGGGCTTTTTTGTTTTCAGAACTCATTGTCATAATATCAGTCCTCTGCTTAGAAGTATGATAAGAAGTATGATAAGAAGTATCATAAGGCTGCCTTTAATTCAGAATTACAAATGATGTGAAAAAAAAGCACAACAAGGTAAGGAGTTTGGCATCTCTTATTTAAACTGAATTTTATGTCCTAGAGGAGAACAGATGTTTGAGTGAATTTCATCTTAAGAAAGTAGCCAGAGAACAGAAATCTGTAGGTGGCATTTTTCTTGATTTAGAAGACCCATACAGAAATGCATGTGTAATCTCTGTGTCTTGGGTGCAGGGACACACCTCATCTGAGCTATGTTCTGCACATATAAAAAAAGTTGAATGTGTCCCAGACTACTTATGCCAAGTCATCTCAGATCTACTCTACTTGCATGACAGAGCTAATCTCAGCAATCCAATGCAAAGCATCAGTGTTCTCACAGACCTGAAGGAAATCCATATTTGACATCTGTGTCACTTCCATATGTCTATACAGAACTACCACTCTGGCCAGGGTGCCGGGAATCTGGAAATCCCAGACAAATGGCCAGAGTCCTCAAATTCTGATAGTACAAAATTTCTAGGAGAAGAGACAACATCTGAAGAAACACAAGTAATGTAACCCTAGCCACAAAACTTGATGTGCTATACTCTGCTTACGTTATGCTGTAGTTCTCTGCCATGATTTGACTTTTAGTTTTCATAAGCCTGGAAGAACTCAGTCTTATATGTGTCAGTATACAAGAAAAAAATAACACCACGTGGTCTGAATAATGGGGTTTGTGCAATGTTTATTTTCTGGAAGAAATTCAATGTCATGATAGAGGAAATAGCCACAATAATTTTGAAAACAGTTTTTCATGTGACTTCTCTGAATTTTTCTGTTTACCCTTTAAGAACAGGCTGCAGGATCCTTACACAATATTAGTGCATTTTATGATTGAAATTTCCCTGTTCTTTTACAGATTAAAAGCTGTTAACACATTGAGAAAATGATGAAAGCAACAGTGACATTGTTAAGAGAAATAAATGGTTCATGGGGGAAGGCATGGAAGGCTACATATTTAAATGACAAACTCCTTTCATTCTATGAGGACATCATGTTCCTCTTGGTCAGGTCTGGTAAAAGAGAAAGAAGCAAGGAAATTTCTTCTTAGACTTAGTTAGATGCTAGTTTCTATGGAGACAAGTTTCTCCAGTCATTTTTATTTGCAGGCATTAATAACATAGACAACACAGAGCAGCAAGAGTTTAACCCTGGATTGAACCCCATATTGAGCACATTCTGTAGGGAGAAAAATGAATCTCCAAATTAGATATAAGAGCCATTATACAATCTTGTTAACATACAATCTTGTTAACTGGACTCTGGCAGTACAAAGTAAAAAAACCTGAAGAGTCACATATCTTCATGCTCTGTCTCCTCTTTTTCAAATGTGCCTTGTACAGAGGCCTGAGTGGGCAGCATCATCTGCACTCTGGCTATCCCTGCACAGCTGATCATATACTTTGCCATGCATTAATTATCTAACCTCTCATTGCACTGGCACTCACAGAGAGGTTGGTGGTTCCTGAGCCTAAGGCAGTAACTGGCCATGCCAGGTAAAAGAAATGGAATAAGCTATCTTTTTGAGTGCAATTCAAGTAATTTGTCATGGATGTGAAGACCTACATCATTTTGCAAATTGAAGTGATCAAAAAGGAGAAAAAGAGCAGTTACTTTCAAGTAGCAGGCAGAGTCAAATTTATGTCAGAGAGGGTTTTTTCAGACTTTCTTTTCTTCCCTCCCTGCACAAACTTTGATTTCCACTATATTATTTTTAACTGAACAAACAATTTACAGTGAACATTCAGCTATCACATGTGTCCCTTACATTGATAATGGAATATGCAAATCAGAGTAGTAATTTTCCTGAGATTCTTTTGCAGGGATTAGGGGGAGGGAAGAGCTGTTATTGTTAAAACACTGAACTGCTCAGTGGCATTCAATAGCAATATTTAATACTTGAAACCTCAGATTCATTATTTACATGTTTAATTACATGGAGGAATCAACCTTATAATGAATAGATTCTCCAAGGAGGCTGGCAGAAGAGATAGGTTAGGTAAACATTTTTAAACTCTTCCAGAATACAGAAAGATTGCCCAAGACCCGATTCTCAGCATTACCTTTATATTCAAGAGTATGGAACTTTAAATTTAGTGCTCTCACACCAGCTACAAGTTAAGTAATTCTATACACTGCCCAATCTGAAGAGCAAAGTGACAGAGGAATTGGCTCACTTTTGGCTGGACCTTTGAAATATACAACCAGATTCCACGCCTCTGTGACCCTTAAACACACAGAATTACTGAAGTGCAATACCCAGAATAATGGCCAGAGATAGTAAAAGGTCTGAATGTTCTGATTTTGAACAGCACAGTAACTCACTTTATCTAACTTTGTTTTCTCTGTCAGAGTGCTGCGAAAAGGGTTACTACTGCCAGGCTTTTCTTGTGCCTAAGAGTTCCTCTTTGCCTGTAAAGGACGAGAAGAAATGGCCACAGATTGCATCAGGGGAGGAAAAAATTCTTTACTGAAAGAGTGGTCGAGCAGTGGAACAGGCTGCCCAGAGAGGTGGTGGGGTTACCATCCCTGGAGGTGTTCAAAAAACGTGTAGTGGTGGCAGTTTGGGCCATGGTTTAGTAAGCATGGTGCTGGGTTGACAGTTGGACTAGATGATCTTAGAGGTCTTTTCCAACTGTAATGATGCTATGATTCTATGAAAATATGCCAATTCTGGGGCAAATGCCTGTTACTGAAAGTCATTGTGAGTATTTTGGCACTGGTGTCTGGATTGACCGAAACAAGTGTAAAATCTTGTCAGTAGGGTGTTCAGAAAGTAGAAAAATGTGCTAAGTGCACACAAGACATATAAATTTGTTCCTTTAAAACAAGTTCCTTTTCCATTGTACAGGGGGAAAGATATTAAGCCACCTTTGCTTGCTTTAGCTTTGGTAGATAGTCCAGTTATTAAATAAGCAGGAATGCACATTCTTTTTCCATTTTTCCAAGAACATGACATCTACATGGCAGCCTTATTCTGAAACACAGAAGTAGCAAATAGAGGAATTTGATATTTAGAGTTACAAAGACCTTTTAAATATCAGCAAAACACATGCAAGGGCTCTGCCAAGCACACACCTTTAAAATAGAAGAGACAATACACAGTTGATGCTTGCACAACCATGTGCTTTGAGAAGTCCTATTATTAGTAAGTAAGCAAATCTGGATTCCTTGTATCCTCTGGCTGGTTTGTCTGGTTCTCATAGAGCATGAACCCTCACACTCATAGAGCATGAACCCTCACAGAAATGCTTCCTGCAGTCAGACACTCTCCCATCCATTCAGGAGAGAATTCTGATAAGCACTGTGTTTGCACAGCAGCCTTTCCCTCAGCAGAGGCATTAAAATCATAGAATCATTTGGTTGGGAAAGACCTTTAAGATCATTGAGTCCAACTGTACTTGTCCACTACTGTCCACATCTGTCTAAGTGCCTCATCTACCTGTCTTTTAAATACCTCCAGGGATGGTGACTCAACCACCTCCTTGGGCAGCCCGTTCCAGTGTCTGATAACCCTTTCAGTGAAGAAATTTTTCCTAATATCTAATCTAAACCTCCCCTGGCACAACTCGAGGCCATTTCTTCTCATCCTGTCATTTGTTACTTGGGAGAATAGACCAACACCCACCTCACTACACCCTCCTTTCAGGTAGTTGTAGAGGGCAATAAGGTCTCCCCTCAGCCTCCTTTCTCCAGGCTAAACAGCCCCAGTTCCCTCAGCTCCTCCTCATAAGACTTGTGCTCTAGACCCTTCACCAGCTTTGTTGCCTTTCTCTGGACATGCTCCAGTGCCTCAATATCTTTCTTGTAGTGATGGGCCCAAAACTGAACACAGTTTTTGAGGTGCAACCTCACAAGTTCTGAGTACAGAGGAATGATAACTTCCCTATTCCTGCTGGTCACACTATTCCTGATACAAGCCAGGATGCCATTGGCCTTCTTGGCCACCTGGTGGCTCATATTCAGTCGGTTGTCGACCAGTACCCCCAGATCCCTCTCTGCCAAGCAGCTTTCCAGCCACTCATGTCCAAGCCTGTAGCATTGCATGGGGTTGTTGTGGCCAGAGTGCAGGACCCAGCACTTAGCCTTGTTGAACCTCATACAATTGGCCTCTGCCCATTGATCCAGCCTGTCCAGATCCTTCTGCAGAGCTTTCCTACCCTCAAGCAGATCAACACTTCCACCCAGCTTAGTCTCATCTGCAAACTTGCTGAGGGTACACTCAATCCCTTCATCCAGATCATTGATTAAAATGTTAAACAGAACTGGCCCCAACACTGAGCCCTGGGGAACTCCACTTGTGAGCAGCTGCCAACTGCATTTAAGTCCATTCACCACCACCCTTTCAGCCCAGCCATCCAGACAGTTTTTTACCCAGCAAAGAGTATGCTTGACCAGGCCATGGATAAAGTATCTCTCTCTCTTGCTGTTGAGAGGTTCTCTTTCTTCTACCCAGCAATCCACTTCCATGAAACCTGGAGTAACTTCATACCTCTGAGGCTGCAGCTGCCCTGCTACATTTGACTGAAGCTGAGCAGCAGGCCCATAAGTGAGGTTGAACAGTCAATTATCAGATGAAAAGACATCATATAAACCTCATGCCCTTGAGAAAGTGACAAAGTAATTAGAACAAACTCTTTTTCCTCACAGCTTATCGGCCTGGGAGCCCTCAGTTAGAGAACTTGATACAGGGATAATATATTTGAGGAGTTAATTCATTCTGACTACTGCCTGTGTAATTTCTGTGGATGTATGAGTTGATTATTTCCTCTTCCTCCTTCACACAGAAGCTCTCTGATAGTTTGCAGACCCATTTGATCTAACCTACTCAGGTTAATTTGTAGCTGAATTCCATCAAATTGCTCAAGGTTAGATTAAATTTTTTTTTTTCTTTTTAGATAACTAAGTATATATTAGGGCTTAATCTGGAAGTTAAAGGAAATAGGGCCACCAAAATATATTTTTAAAAATATCAGAAATGAGAGGAATGGAAGGAGGAAAGTGTGCTGTCAGGCTAGAGGGTGAGTACCCATAAAACATAGAAGTACAGAACTCACTGTAGAAAAGACAGGACTGAAACTGCAGCAGGGCTGTGCAAATGCTACATGAAGGCAACTGCCAGATGGCAGGCTGGTGAGGAGAAGGAGAAGGAGGAGGAGGAGAAGGAAGGGGAAGGGGGAGCTGATTTACATCGAGGGTGTGCAGAAGTGCAGGAAAAGGCAGCACCCTCCAAAAACGAAGAAGCCAGGAAAGATGCTTCAGAGGGACGAGTGGGGCTTTCAGGGCTCTGGGTGAACACACTTCCTGTGTGCGTGACACCCATGCTGGCCACATACAACTTGTGGAGAAGCCCCGGTGCAGTGGTGGCCGCCCTGTGCAGGAGTGGTCAGAGCCCATAAAGACAAGGGAAAAAGATGGAAAGAGCCAAAAAAAGAGTTGGAGGAATAGCACAGCTGAGCTGGCAGTGATAAGCAATTTAACAGTGAGATGGTGGAGGCTGAAAAAGACACTCAAGAGGGATGACACACCTTGAGGAGGTGAAAATTCACTGAAAAGGGTGGAAAAGGGGGGAGGGTGAAGAGCTGAGGGGAAAGAGAGTGCAAAACATTTGAGCGTGCTCTTCATACCTCAGGGAATCACTTTCATTTTTCAAGATGTCCAAAGAGCAGAGAAAATTGACATTTTCATGATAACATACCTCTTTCTATAGATTTATAAACTATTAATTTTTCCACTCAGAAAGACTGTCTCTCTCAATATCAGTTGAAACCCTTTTAAAATCTACTGTAAAATACAATACACCATCTATAGGTGATTAAAGGAGGAGCAGAACACCTAGCGCCCAGGGAGGAAAGGAGAACACCCAGTCACAAAAGGAACCAGTCACCTGTCCTTCCTGTTTGGCACAGCTGAACAACTCCATGTCTCACAGTTAACAAACTGTTGGCTTGCTGATGTGCATGCAACTCCCCTTTGAAAATAACATATATCCAGCACATTAGAGCTTTCCAAAACCTGTGGCAAAGCAATTAGAAAGAAAATTGGCACATTATTGATTGCAAACTTGGCAAGGTCTTATGCAGTTACTTACAATGATTACACCGCTCCTTTTTGCTCCACTAATTTTCCACTTGAGTAATCAAGAAATCAGTTTGGATTAAAGACTGAGTGTGTTGGACAACTCTGTTACCCGGTTGTTGTGCTCAGGAATTCAAATGTATCTGATGTGTCAGGGAAGACTTTTCCTGATGCTCTTTTTCTGGCAAACTTAGGTAGCTTCTTGTGATTGTCTCAGTGCTGGCTCCACAAGGTACGCTGTGGTCAAGCTGATTGCCATGACAGCAAGCTGCCTTTTTTTCTTTACTTGGTAAAATCGTGTTTCTTCCCACACTGTTAAAACAAAAAAGATGAGTAAACAGTTTCCAGGCTGATTTCAGTGTTGAATGCTGTAAATGAGCATGCAATCTGTAAAGAGAATAGTAGTTACTACCATTTAATTGAGCTTTATTGTTGCTGCTAACCAATTCTACATGACACATACAACTCATAAAACATTACATTAAACATAAACTGTTATTATTAAGAAAATGAAAAACATTTCTTAATCTCAATGAGTGGGAAAGAATGCTGAATATATTTAGAAAACTTTAGTGAACCTCTAGACAGCTGATCCACTTAAAAATTTACTTCTGGACATGATGAGCACTACCAGAGCTCCTCTCAAACGATAGTGCATAAGAATATGGAGACATTTAATTATAACTCCTTAGGACTGCATTTCCAGGACTCTCACTATAATGAGGAGACCCTTTGCCCAGCAACCTACAAGCCACAGTTCTCTGATTATTTGACCAGCTCTGAAATGAAAACCAGAGCTGGGTTCATGTTGATAAACTCTGTTTCACCTCTCCAGAGGGACCCTGGTATACCTGCTAGCTGGCTATAAATTGGGGAAACAGGGACATCGACTTCTACCCAAACTGTAGAGCACATGACAAGATTTTGAGGCAGTAAATGCTTAGATCCAAACTGCAGGGGATTTTTCAATAATAGTTCATAGTGCTCACCACCCCCAGAAAAAAAAACAACTGTTTAGAGACTATGTTTTTGATAATGAGAGAGAGCAAATATTTCTGGCAGCTGCGGAAGACCTGCAATTAGTTATTGCATCTTACTCCATCCTCACCAGCAGGAAATTTTTCAGGAGAGAGCACTGAATATTATGTGTTTGGACATGAGAGTAATGCAATGTAAGGGCTTCGATAAGAATAATCCTCGGTCCACAGGTTTCAAGATTAACTCCACGGTGACTTACAGCAGCTCCTAGAGCTATACATTGCACCAGCAGAGCCTGGGAGGAGTGGGTCATCTGGACGGAAATGGATAGTCTCCATTAGCACTTATTTTTCTGAGGAGGAATGAATCTCCTCAATGACCCACTCTGGCTGACTGCTGGAGTGCCTTGGAGCACATGAGCCAGTTGTTCTCTGATGACCCTAACCAGAGAGGCATCTCAGCAGCGCACCCAACACCACAGCTGCTCATGGGCAGGGGGCACAGAGGCTGCAGAGCAGCTGGCCTGCAGCAAAACACCCTACTGTGCCTGGTGCCCGTCTCCACTGTGCAACACCAGCTGCCTCGCTCTACTTCTGCTGCATACTACAAGATAAATAGATGCAGCCAATGATTCCCAGTCCCTCTAGATCCAACACGAGTGCCACATCAGAGAGGAAGAGGATGGCCAAATGGTCAACTGCTCTCTAGTAGTTACAGCTTCCTAACCCATAACTCTTTACTGGGCATTAAAAAATGACACATAAAGTATAGAATATAGTGAATCAGGACAGGGATGTGGTGTGTTCACATGGCTGCTTTATCACTGTTGTTATTTGCTACTTTACTCCAATTTATTTTAGTTTACAGTCAGCAGAACGTGCATCATCTGCCACCCCAAGGAAAGCCACTGCCTGGGGAGTCACTGCCTCTCCCTACCATGTCGATGACAGCCATAACCAATTCCTGGGCCAAGCTATGGAAGTGTTTAGAGAGGGGTAGGGGAAAGTCAGTTCCTACAGGTCTGCATCATGTCTGTCCCACTGCAGAACCACCCTCAAAATAAACTTTGCCTCTCAATTCTACAGACTGATATAACAGCAGAGGGAGGCTTGCAATACTGTTATTTGTTCTCTCACAGCAATGTCTACACGCAGTTTGCTTACTCAAGCATTGTACAAGAAGGTTCTTGCTCTGCTTTATAATGCTGCAGCTGTATCAAAAGAAAGAAGATATAGCTTGCTTGCCCTTTGCGTGGGACAGTGCAGCAGTGTTTGAAGAAGCCTATATTCTCTTTTAAATAATAGTACTAACAGCTTATTCAATACAGAGTCCTTGATAGTATACCGGTTTCAGCTGGGACAGAATTAATTTTCTTCCTAGTAGCTGGCATAGTGCTGTGTTTTGGATTTAGTGTGAGAATAATGTTGATAACACACTGATGTTTTAGTTGTGACTAAGTAGCGCTTACACTAGTCAAGGACTTTTTAGCTTCTCATACTGCCCTGCCAGTGAGGAGGCTGAAGATGTACAAGAAGCTGGGAGGGAGCACAGGCAGGACAGCTGACCCCAGCTGGCCAAAGGGCTATTCCATACCATACGACGTCATGCTCAGTATATAAAGCTGGGGAAAAAGAAGGAAAGGGCGGGACTGAAGCAAATAAAACACATTTCCTCAGAGGTGATTAAACAGAACTGTGCTGCAGGTGGAGTTAAGCAATGGGGGTTTCAAGCACAGCTGTAGAAGCTTGAACATCTGCTGTTCACCAGTGCCCACATGCTTGCATCCTCCCAAAATATCTGGACTCTGCAGGTTCACTTCAAATTAAGCTGTTTCAAAGTAACCATGATTAGTTTCTCCCTAAAATCTGAAAGGTCATCTTTAATGGCTCTTTGTTTTCCAAGAGGTTGTTTAAATATTGACATATCCTAACAAGGATTTTATTTAGGTAAAAAAGACTTGGTTTTACTGGTGAGGACTCAAACAGAGAAACACAGTATAAGAGGTCAACTCTGGTCCTGAAATGACTTAGGCATTGGTTACCTTTCTCATAGTTAATACTTCATAACTCCTTGACAGCTAGTTAATTCAATTTTTGTTCTAAAAAATAAAACCTGGACATAAATGATTCATTTTTGTGTTGAAGGGATTTTATTTTTTTAATGCCACTAGTGAAGACAATTTCTTGCAGTCTTCTTATATGGTAGAACTATATAATGGGCCTGAAATATTAATGTAGGTTAACACTGTCACAATTGCTTGCATATATTCCTTTTGGCAACAATATGAGTTAATGATTAAGTTATTTCTTACACTATTTTCTTTTTTGAAGGAGGGCATCTTTTTTGAGAATATATTTCTTCAGTCTCCACTGACACAACAGATCTTTAATTTTTCCTAAATCTACCATTGTTCGTTGACTCAGATTTGAAAGATTATCAGGTCATTTCCTATTTCTAATTTCTGACAATACGGATTCATGAAATCACACCAAATTATTTTGACTTGATTTTGGCTAGCCTTAGCTTATCATAATTATTATGTTATTACTGAAATAGTCAAGTTACTCTAGATTACAATAGCAACCCTTCTGAGAAGGATATTTTTTTAAAACTCTATCAGAAATCACAAATAATTTTGTTAAGTATGGTAAATATCTTTTTATATCATGAATAACTTGATTGCTTGCAATTGGTTGTCAATGATCATGAAAGACATTATAGGTTTTCTAATTCTTTTAAAAAATGGCAGGCTGATCAGAATAGCACAATGAAAATTATGTTGAGATTGAGAGATAAGAAATTATCAATTTTTGTGATGAAATCACAAAAGTATTACTTTCTTGGAATTTCTGAGAAATATTTTTTTAATGAGAAAACACTTCCTCTACCTCTAAAAATGTTCTGCAATATTAAATTTGGCTTTTCTCCCTGCTAGAAAAATAAGAATAGCAAAAATAGAGATATTAAATGGGTTTGTTACTCTTAAATAGTTTTTATATGGCATTGCAATCTGTGCTGTTAAAAATCAGATCACTTCAGACAAACTTGTAACAAGGAGGGCAGACAACACCTGAAGCGAGGGGGAGACAAAAGAAGAAAGTAAGATGCCAGACAGACTACAAAGTTGAGCTGTTTACTTTTTTTCTGATAAAATTTTGATAGAAAATAGTTTCTTTGACATAAAAAATGTCATATGCTGAAGATTAAAAAATAAATCACACAACTGCAAATATCTCAGAGAATTAAATTTCATCACCATATTTATTATTAAAGTTTTCATGTGGGTTATACAAAGTTTAGGAGTCAAGAAACATGTTTTGGTCTCCCAGGATCACATGCTGAAATAGGATTGTAGGATGAAGTCTCTCTAAATAATTCAACAATATGCTTTCTCTTAAGGAAAATAGCACACAAAGAAATGATGTCCATGTTGCAGACAGTTAAAAAACGCAGAGTATTCAATTCATTGAGTTCTTCAGTATTGCAATGTGTTGAAGGTGGTGAAGATGATAATTACATATGGAACTGGGACACAGAGCTATTTGAGACATTTACGGACAGCAACACATATAGTAGATTAGTTTTTAAAGAATATTTGTTAAGAAGATTCAGTCTTTCTTATCCTCATAGCTGAGAACAATCAATAAGGCAAAAATACTAAGCCTGAGTTAGTCCTGGTAGTCTGGATGAAGAAGCTTCACTGGCACACCAGAAAGCTGCTAGCTCACACCTCAGTTTAAATTCAAGTTGAAAGCTGCTGGAAATGAGCACCCTGGGATCTGTATAGTGCTGGGATTCATTCCCCGTGTTCCTGGGCAACTCAGACCTCACAGTCTCCAGAAATGTCCCTTCAGACCTTGTCTCTTCTAGGGTTTGCATAAAGGCAGACTAGGGCTGGTATTAGTACACCACAGGGGGTCCAGCTTTCCTTTTCTGGACTACCATTTCAATACAGGTTACAGACTCCTAATCAAACTTTTTATATCCTAATTAACATGCACTGTAAGTGGTCTGTACTGTCAGTCAAGGGAACGTGCATGTGGAAGAAAACTGAAAAGCAGCTGCCAAACAGCATCCACACCACTGTGAGCAGCTAAGGCCTAATGTGAGGGGGGCAGAGGAGGGTAAGGCAGTCACATTCTTCCAAAACATTTGCAGGAAACTACAACAGGCCCAACTGGTACTTCCCTGATCTTTTTTAATTTACTTTACACCCCAAGGATTTTCTTTTAAACTCAAGAAAATTATCTGCTGTTTCTAAACAATCACCTACTTTGAAAAATATATTCACATACCAACTAATTTTTAATTATTGTTGTTTCTAGCACTGCAGGTTAAAAAAAAAGTAAGATTATTTCCCTTTGGTTGAAAAAGCACTGTAATTCATACATACTATAAGTAGAAAATAATTTTTGTTAACTAAAAATATTAAATGTAGATTGAAAAATTAACTGTTAGAAATGTTTTAACGGCTGCTTTTTGGGGACCGAATTCTGGGATCTTGATTCATAATAATTAAGGTATTTCAACTCCTCAAATTCCTTCATTAACAAGTGTGGTGGGTTGACCCTGGCTGGATGCCAAGTGCCCACCAAAGCCATTCTATCACTCGCCTCCTCAGCTGGACAAAAATACAATGAAAGGCTCGTGAGTCAAGATAAGGACAGGGAGATCACTCAGCAATTACCATCACAGGCAAAACAGACTCGACTTGGGGAAAAATCAGTTTAATTTATTACCAATGAAAACTCAGTAGGGTAAGAAATAAAACATAATCTTAAAACTCCTTCCCCCCATCCCTCGTTTCTTCCTGGGCTCAACTTCACTCCCAATTTTCTCTACCTCCTCTCCACAGGCAGCACAGGGGGACAGGGAATGTGGGTTTTCGGTCAGTTCATCACACATCGTCTCTGCCGCTCCTTCCTCCTCAGGCTCTGGACTCCTCACACTCTTCTCCAGCTCCAGCATGGGGTCCCTCCCACAGGAGACAGTCCTCCATGAATTTCTCCAATGTGGCTCCTTCCAAGGGGTACAGTTCTTCATGAACTGCTCCAGTGTGGGTCCCTTCCACAGTGTGCAGTCCTTCAGGAACAGACTGCTCCAGCATGGGTCCCCCATGTGGATCACAAGTCCTGCCACCAAACCTGCTCCGGCGTGGGCTCCTGTCTCTCCATGGGTCCACAGGTCCTGCCAGGAGCCTCCTCCAGAACAGGCTTCCCACGGGGTCACAGCCTCCTTTGGGCACATCCACCTGCTCCAGCGGGGGGTCCTCTGCAGGTGGGTATCTGCTCCACTGTTAACCTCCATGAGCTACAGGGGCACAGCCCTCCTCATCATGGTCTTCACTATGGGCTGCAGGGGAATCTCTACTCCAGCATCTGGAGCACCTCCTTCCCCTCCTTCTTCACTGACCTTGGTGTCTGCATAGTCATTCCTCTCACATATTCTCACTACTCACTCCAGCTGCAATTTGTGTCCCTGGTTGGTTTTTGGGTTTTTTTTTCCTCCGTCTTAAATATGTTAACCACAGAGGTGCTGCCACTGTTGCTTGGCCCTTGACCAGTGGCGGGTCTATCTTGGAGCCAGCTGGCATGGGCTCTATAGGACATAGGGGGAGCTTCTCGCAGCTTCTCACAGAAGCCACCGCTGTAGCCCCCCCCACTACCAAAACCTTGTCACACAAGCCTAATACTGCAGGTAATGAGCCACAGCAACAAAAAGAGTCCTAATAGCCCCATATTTAGCCAGGGAATGATTGCATGGACAGTGTGAGGAGGGTCAGTATGTCCAAGGAGAGCCAGGGCAAGGTGATGCATTGCAGGGCTGTAACACAGGGGTGTTCCCAGGTGGCATGGCATCTCATAGAACTGTAAGGACAGGACTGGCTGGGGAGTCCAAAGTCTGAAGGGAATAAAAATGGAGTTGGAAGAACTCCTTCATCCCTCCATTTGTGTATGCATTGTTTAGGACTAATAGTCCCATACATTTCAGTGGAGATTATGCCATATAAATTTAGCTGAACCTTGCCCTGCATTTTGCCTGTGAACAGTTAAATATAACTGTAATAGACTAGGATTTGTCTGGGAACATCTAAATCAGTGTTCTCATGATATCAAGGGTTTAGATCCAGAATGGAAGCTGAATGTGTGAAATTAATATTCTCCATTATATATACAGGCTGCTTGCTGGTTAAGGTGCATGGGTAGCAGATCAAATTCAGATTAAACTGCAAAATATATTGACCAGCTGGATCAGTATGCACTGCAGACAGCAGTGTATTGTTCTCCTTTAGAAAGAAGTTTAAGTAGGAACAGAGCTGTACAATCCAGCCCTGTAGAAGTCCTACAAGGCACTGTTGAAATAAGAGCGCAGCAAGCTTAGCAGAGGGCAATGTGTTGTGAAACAAGACAAGTTGCAAAGTGCTGCATATGCAATATGAAGACCCAGTTAGACATCTTTTAAAGAGGAAAAGATTAATGTTCTGGTTTGAATGTATATGAATGTATATGCACATATACGAACTGTTATGAAGAAACAAACTAAGTATAAAATATTTAAAACCTGTATTGCATGACTAGGAGGCATTGCTGAAGGAATCAAAGTTACTCAAGGGTTTAAACTCCACCCTTTGCATTTCATACATGGGTTTCAGCATACCGTAGTATAGTTAGGAGCCTGCAGGACTGATCCAGAAATTATGCAAGTGAGTAGAAGTCTCCCCAATGATTTAAATGGGTTTGGATGAGGGCCCAGGTCTCATAGGCAATAGGCCATATCCAGACTCCAGAGCAAACGTGGGATAACACAACATGTGTGTGTGTGGTAGGGAAGAAGCACACATCCAGATCCTGCTGTAAAATTAACAGAAGCAGCTGGTGAGCCAACCCACATAGCTTTAGACTCTTCTGGATATTTAGTCTTGTATAAAATATAGAGCTACAAAGAAAGAAGAAGTGTTATCATAGCAGAGTCATAAGCATCTGCCTCTTGAACATGATATTTCTTTCAGGCATAGTAATACTGCAGCACTAATTCTGGGTTTAATTTATTAGCACAGGGTTTTCCTCTACCTCCTCCAAGAGCAGGCATTGATCCAGTGAATTGCAATGCAGAGACAAGACAAATACACTCCACATGAATATGGACTTTAGCCTAATAAAATGTTAGATAACATACAATAACATTCCTAAGCCATATATGAAGAAAAAACAAAAAGCAAATTCAACCCACATCAAAGTTTAAACACATAAACCTTGTTTTCTATCATTTTTGCAGCTTTTATTTCCATATTGCCCTGTGGTTCAAGTTAATAGTTTTGTTCTAGCCACTATTTTGCTAAAAAGATAATAGATGGACCACAAGGAAGTACAAACCTTGTACTTGTTCATAAATTTGATGAAAGTACGGCTTAGTAGTCCTAGCCATATGCTGAAAACTTACTCTTTGCCAGTTTCCCTTAAAGTATGGACTATTAAAAAATTACACCTCCAGAGAAGCTAAATATGCCACTTTCAGCTATTGTGTTTACTAACTTTAATTTGTTCTTCTGAGATTCTGTAGAAAAACAGACTTGTCTCATTTAGTGAACAGAAGACACTTACTCTTAGAAGAATATTTTTCTTTCTTCTCTTTACAAGAATGAAAGATTAGAAATGTAATGTTGGCCAAGGACTACTGTTTCTCCTCAAAGATAAACTACTTTGCTTTGTTCATCTTCTGGCAAAGCACATTGTGGGTAACTTTCTTATCAAAGGCTGTCTGTTTTCCTCTTAAAATCTTTGTTCAAAAATGTCAAACTTCTACAGTGTCTCTGAATTATGAATGAGAAGGTGCCCAAGTATGTATTCTGTTGTTAAAAACTCCTGGCTGATCTGAATAAAAAAAGATGAACAGCTAAAATTCAAAACGAGACTTGTGATTGCAGAATCCCTTTTCCACCCTTAGCAACACCATCCTTTCCTAAAAGCACCAAAGTCCCACTGAGGAAAAGATTGTTCTATATGTGGGATAACAGACAGGATCCCAAAAAACACTGTTTGAAAGATATGATTATGCATTCCATGTAACAAAATATAAGTTGAGTGGTAAAGAGAGAGGGCACCTTTCACAAAGAAGTTTATAGTGTGCCTTGTTGACTGTATCTAATGGATGATATCACACTAATGTTTTATCTGTATGTAATGAAAAAAAAAAAAAAAACAGTCTCACTTTACCCAATGTACATTTTTGCCTCAAATCTTTGTTGAGATTGGTGATTTTGAACTCAATAGGGTAAAAGTTTATCCCATGCCAGTGTATATAGAGTGACCTCAATGGATCAGGTGTCTCAGAAATGTCTCGGCTTTAGCTTACTTCTGCAAGTCCACACCAGGTTTCCCCATGACTTACAGTTTCTCTTTGGTGGGTTATGTAAAGCTGAACTAGTGATCCCAGTTCTTAGCAAAAAAGCTGAGAATATGCTATAGCCTGCAGCTACTTATTGCTGTAGAAGGACCAAAGATAAAGGAGATTGGCAATCTTCCTAGTCTGAGAAACTGCCGCCATGAAGCCAGGACCAAAGGCCATGGATATGACCATATGCAGATACCCATTTTGTGCCACCTCTGTCATTAGAACTTTTGCATATCCCATGCCTGTAATCTGACAACTTTAATGAACAAATGCATAATAAAGAGTACAATGCTATTGTGCGTCTTGGGATTTAGCCAACACGTTTTCAGAAGGAATGCTGTTCACCAAGCCATAATGAGTTTAAATTCATGTAATCTAGTTGCTTCTCTTTTTCTTCTTAGTTTGTGCTACTATCAGGAGATCAAAATAAATGGTAATTTCAAATAGTATTTTGCAAATGTCTTTGTTATTAACAACTACTTGCCAGTGTGTTTGAACAGTTTGTGGTTTGGGTTGTTTGTGTACTGTTTGCTTCAACTATTCGTTTTTCAAACATCTGCTATGTCCCACACTATTGTTTTTCCTCTCCAAAAAGTACAGTTGCAAGTTTAAAAACAGGGACTAGTGAATAATGGATTTTCACTGAAAATTTTCAAATGAGTAAACATGAGAACAGAAATCTGTGAAGTTTTCAAAATTCACAAAGATACATTGGGCTGAATATCAATAGTTCAGCTTCTACTTTTCTGCTGCTTTGGTTCATGAAGATGTTCTTGAATCAGTTTGTTCCTAGCAGAGCAGCTCTATCAAATTAGAGACAAACATTTGGGCAGGAAATATATCTGTTAATAAGCCAAAGGAGTGAAGTTGTACCACGTCGAATTTTTAAATACTTTGACAGACTACATATAGAGTTAATCTAAAGTAATGTATGTACAAGTTGCAATTGTTTTGGCAAAATCATACTAGGATGTATCACATGATTATGCTGTTTACCGAGGAACAGAATCCCAGATATAAGAGAATTAGTAGTCAATATTAATCTAATAGCCTCAAAAAGGTTATTGGATGCATATTCTGAGACTATTAGATATTCTTCTTCATCATTTAATAAAGCTTGAATAATGTGGTCTTAGGGAGAAATCCTTCTGGTGATGGACACAGGATAGTACATTTTAAAGCAGAGCACATAATTTCCTCTTTTATTGTCACCTTCCCAAATTCATATGGTTTCAGAGACATAAATAAAAGTTAAAATTTAATTTCCAAAACCAGCCAGCTGGCAACACCTTAGTTAGGAAATACTATAGTGTCCTCCCACTTGTAAAATATCTTTCCTTTGTTATCAACTACAGTATTCAACATCACCGTTATTAGTGCTTCATTCCACGATATAGAATCTTACCAGGATAATTTTAATGAGGAAGAGGTCACTTAAGAGTGTAGCTATATGAAAAAAACATAATTTTCAGTGGTTCAGTGGTCACTCTTCTACTGCTGGTCTAAATAAAGTGCTCGTTAACATGAATAAGTAACAAAGCTAAGCCAAGCTAAGCACAAAATGGTGCACAATCCAATATATACCTATGTTAATAGCTGTCCTTGTAGACATTTGGATACTAAGATTAAAATATAAACTAGGCTTTTACATTAAAGGGCTCAATTGTTAATTGTGATATTTGTACTTAATGCAGCTATTTTGGAGAAAGAATAAACACACCACAATATTTGTCGTCTTAACAAGGTACAACTTTTTGTTTCCTTGAAGGCTGTTTATCCCATTACAAGAACTTGAAAATATCTGTAAATCACCAGGATTAATCCTACAGTCAAAAAAGTAAACAAACTTGACCCTGAAGATTTCTGTCTATGAGGAGGTGGCTGAAAAGTTTCCCAGCTGTGCCATGTGTACACTTTAATGTTAAATTTTGTTGAGTGCTCAAAAGCAATTTGTCCTCTTCTTGAATCTGTTTGAAAGTAAATTTACAGTGCTATTAATAGCTTCTTTAGGAGCTATACAGATCAATCTACAAAGATTTCTGGAAATTTTTGTGGAGTTTTATACAGAAATAAAAAAATCCAAACATTCCTGTCAGCAGGTAAACCTGACTCTTCATGATGAGCAGAGGTTGGACAGTGCCTGGGAGCTGCTCTATGGCTAATGAGATGCAAGAGAATTACTAGCAGAACTTCTGAAACTAGAGAGCAATTTAAGTTACTCCAGTTTTGCTGCTGCTGAGTCAGTTTTGCCCAAAATATGAGTAAAAGACATGTTTTTCTATTGGCTATCAAAATGTAAGTAATTGTTGAGGTGAATAGGCATATTAATTCAAAAAAATCCCACCTTATTCTTGTAGGAGAAATGCCAGGCACCAGTACTCTCTGTAGGAAACAGTCAATGCCTACAAGGATAAAAGGGAAACACTAGCAAGGAGAGGAGATGGTGTTGGACTCCCTTCCCAGAGGTTGCCCCAATAAAAGCCCATTCATGGATGGGAAAACAAGAGTAAGGGGGTGGGACAGACTTCAGTGGAATTTTCATACCCTTCCCACAAAATACTTTTTGCCTTCCTGACTCCATGGAAACACAACAGCTGGTAGTACCAAAGGGGAAAAGAGTAGTACCCAAACAGAACAGAATTGTGGAGGAATCAGGACTGCATTATCAGACAGAAATGCAATCAATCAGGCATGGTGAGGTGAAAAAGTAAATGTCACCTTGGCAACCTGAGATAAACTCATGAAAAATGTAATGTGTTCCCTATGAGGGAGAAAATGACAATCAGATTAATATTGAATCAAGATGTTTTTATTCAGGTTCTTGGTGCAGGTAAACAATTTGCCAAGTGAGGTGAATACATAAAATATTTCTTCCTTCTCTTTCTAGAGTGGTCTACACACTCTAGCCATCACTGACATATCAACATGTTAAACAGGTCAGAGAAATAGGCATGAAAACTAATGCTGATTAAATTTTATTCTGGTATCTGGAAAGGAGTACTTGTGGTAGGGTTGCTGCATATTTTATCATTGTTCAATGTGGTTTCCTAATCTGATTTTGTAACTGATAGAAGAAGGAGGAAGACAAAAGATTTATGATTAATATTCGACAGAAACTTTAGGAAGTGTTTCTTCAATTCAAGTTTTGCATTTTCATTTGTTCTTTTAAGTTTTGACTGTCAGTCTTTCCTTGATTTTTAATTTGCCTCACAGAGATTTGGTAGCTTGCTGAGAAATTCACTTTTCCCTTTTGTGCACTGAATGTTAGACTGACAAGCTAGGTTTCGTTTCAGTCTGAACAACGGCCCAGAAGAATATATAATTTCAGGGCCATGGTAGTTGAGACTGAGGCAAAGTTTCTTACCCCGTTGAGATGTGGCGTATCGGCTTCCTGACAAATGCTGGTTCCACATAATATCCTGGTGATAACCAGGAGAGAAACTCAGTCATGCCAAAGCCTGCACGCAAGTTGTCAATTTATAAATTCAAAATACAGCTTCGTCATTGGCATGAGAGACTTTGAAATGTAGATTACAGAAATTTCCTAAACTTTAGGTGTAGACTTTCATTGCTTGTTTTCTTTCCTGACCTTTGGCTGTATTTCAATATCACCCTCTAACACTCATTATGCATTCACATCTGGATGTGTTGTGCCTACATTGCTTCTATAAATTTTTATGCATTTGTGTTAACATTCTATTCTTTGAAATTCTCAGCAATTTTAAATCCCATTGTTCCCCTATAATTATTCCTCTGCTAGTTGTATAGAAAGTCTCTTGTATAGCTTAGCTGCAGTAGGTTTTCATTTAAGTTGAACATGAAGAAATACTTGGATGGAATAAAAATAAGTGGCTAAACAAGGTACTGCACTGCAGCAAAGCAAATATTATTAATTAATATGTATTAAGGTATTTTTAAAGTAATGAAATAGTCAGATTTTAAAGCTACCAAATTTGGTTGTTTATTCTGATTCCCTGCGACAGGTAATGAATTTTTGTCTAGCAGTTTCAAACTTATGCCAATAACTGCAAAATCAGCTTCAAACAAAGCTCTTAGTGAGCAACCTACCACTGATATTTAAGGAAAGCTGGGAAACTCTGGAAACTGTAGCACAAGGCCTTAGGTTAGGAAAAAAACCACATCTACCATTCTTCACTTAAATATATATCTGAAGTTAAAACATATGCTGTAGACTCCAGTTCAGGAAAGTATCTCTGTTCAGAATGGCATTTGAGCCTCTATACAGACTCATACAGTGATGATTTACACTTAGTCCTTATCTTAAAAGTACCTATTTCATCCTGTTTATGTAGGATTTCAGTTAGGATATCCTTACATCCCCATCAGACTTAACAAATCACAAATTTTCAATCAACTAGTAGCACTCTGCACCTAAAGTAAAGCATCTGCTTATGTCTTTCCTTGGAAATATTTGAGGTTGGATGTGTAATGTTTAGTCTAGGCAACAGCTTTCTCAAAGACACTAGTTGATTGCCACTGGCAGGGAAAAGGCATGCTTCAAATGGGTAAACTTATAACAGCGGTTGATTGAAATACTGGTGGATTTTCTATAACATCTAACTTGAAGTATTTTAAACAGACCGCGTAGATTTTTCCAGCTCTTAAGCTAAGAGACAACTCTGGGATTGAAGCCTGCAGCTGTGCACACTGGCATCTGCACTAACCCTCCAGGTCCCTAGCAGTGTATGTATAACCAGACTTGCTCTCGGGGCTACTTCCAGGCACCAAAGCACACCTCATCTCTCCAGACATATTCGTTTTCTGTCCACAGAAAACACTTGGGAGTAATATATTGCTCACCTTCCCAGCTCTGTGTTTGGTCCATGACAGGCCCCTTGGCTGTGTTCAGTGGCTGCTGGAGGACCTGGGAAGGGCCCACTAGTTCCCACATTCCCATGCAAGTTTGGTGCAGAGGTTCTTCTGGCTCATATTGTATCTCTTCTCTGAGGACCAATGCACAAAACAGGAGAGCCAGAAACCCTGTCATGGACTTGGAGGCTGATTTCATTTCTTTTGCATTGCACAAGCCAAATAGAGCAAGGAAACTATTCCAGCATTAGGATAAAGTAGTAGCAGGAATGGTAGTTGGAAATAATTCTAGCTTTTACAGCATCTGACAGTCAAACTCTAATAAGACACAATCATTTCATTTGAAGTTAGTAACTACTATTTTATCACCAACAGTGGGGCAAACTTAAATCCTCAGCTCTTCATAAATCTGAGCAGTGACTTGACTTGCTTATTTAAAAATAAATATAGAAAGTCAGATTTAATATGAGTACACACTAATGCAAGTTCTTCTAAACCATACTCATGGCAAGATTCTCCTCCAGACTATAAATTAATGAAGAGTTTAACCTAGAGAAGCCAGGAAAAAAGTGCATCATGTGTACTTAGCATTCTATTTAACTTTTCATCTGTTCATGTCATACAGCAGAAGCCAGTTGGTAAAATATTTTGGGGTTTTTTATATGCATGGGGCAGGGAATGCTATTATAAAGAAAAATATATCTACCAGAATCTTAAGAACTGCTATATGTCCATCGATATGGACTCCTAGAGTCACTTTTTTTTCTCTTCTATTTAATGTCAGTTCTTACAAATGCTGATTTCAAATGTCTACAAGCCTAATCTTAATAATAGGAGATATTCAACTGTTCTCATAAGGAATTTCAAATAATACTAACACAGCAGTGGTATACAAAAAAAAATGGAAAATGAACATTATTTATAATATCCTCTTACTGTTTGCAGAAACATTTGTGGTGCATTGGGGGCTAATAACTTGAATTTGCTTTCATGAGTCATTACAGATTATCTACATAGGCTTGCAACAGAATTTTCCATTTATCCTTTGTCTCTGAGAATGAGGAAATATAAGTAGACAAACATAACCATCTAGGAAAGCTTGGTGCTTTTCCACATCCTTATAATGAGGCATTTTAAGTGCCATAAGACTGTACAGAAAGATAGTAGAAGCTGTATTATTTCCTATTACAACTGCATGGAGATGAAGCAGCTTTCTGTATTCTTGATTATGCCACACAAAATAAATTATGAAGGAGGGAACATTTAATTTCTTCCTCAGCCTGACAGAAAAGGAAGACTGAATATTGGAAATTTTGTGTATTTTTCATGGAGTCATAACTTTTTAATAAAGTTCTAGCAATACAGATGCATAAAGGTTGGGTGTCACTCCCAACCTGCAGACAAAGAGGAATGTGACTTGGGCAGACTTTTGCAGATGAAATTGCCGTGCAGTATGGTTACGACAACACTAGAAGGTGCCCTGAGTGTTTCTCTGCAGTCTGGCACTAATTGCTCTCTCTCAGTAGGCTCCTGAATGCTATTCCTGGAATAATACCCAAGCTGAAAGAGTCCAACCTCTCCTGCCTTGTACGTCCTTCTCAAGTCCCCAGAGTTTCACAACCAAGACTGGGACACCATTCTTCATGGCACCTAACCCACAGCTCTTGCACATCTAGCATACAGTCTACCCTCATGTGTCTGCTCTATCCATGCTGTGGTATCCTACCACCAAAATAACAGGCACCACCTATTTGCTCATTGTTCTTCCAGTACACCTCACTCCACGCAGGGATAATTTTTGGATC
>VZTL01071804.1:85183-106439 GCA_013400535.1 Scopus umbretta | reverse complement strand
GAAAAATAGGTAGCTAAGCAGTGCTTTCTGCCATTCTGACTGCATCGTGCAGATCATGTGTCCTCTTCTCTTTGCCTATTCTTTGGGTGAAATATTCCTCTTTGAAATTAATTGTTTTGTTTTCTTTGCCGCTGTCTTTAATGGGACCAAATATTTCACCCATATTCTTTAGTCTTGCAAGATCCTCAGGGTAAACCAAATCTTGGTACATCTATTCCCATTGAGTAACATACTCCTTGAGCAATCCCATTGGCTTCTGTGAGACTATTTGGGACTATCCAATGGGAGAAAAAGTACATGAGTCTGGCCCCAAGGTACTTACACACCCCCTCGCTCAATGGCTCCTCAGTTTCGGTCAGTGCCTTTGGGTGCTGCTGCATTGCAGCATTTAATAATCAGTTTGTTTCAATTCACATAGCAAAATTTTTATTAATAGTCTATTAGGTACATGCAGAAACCCAAACTGTAAAAGTGAGAAGATATTCAAGGAAATGTTTTCCTGTGGATATTTCACAAAAGGAGAAAGGATGAATTCATCCCAGCAACTATTTACTTAGTTCTTGAAGATTTACGATTCCACGTCAATGGTTCAAAGGTTGTCTGAACTTGCAGTGGACTCAAAGGTTCTATATTTTCATCCAAGAGCTATTTTCCACGGAAGAGAGACATGAGTACCCTACTAGCTGCTTTGTGATGGTGCTAGGCTTATCATTCTTAGAAGGCTTCTGTGTTTCTGCTTTGTTCAATCCAATCATTCACGGTTCTGGACTGAGGCTAGGAACGAACTTTGTTAAGAAGAACATGCTTTAACAAGAAGAGTAACAGAAGGGCCAGGTTTCAACATGCCAAGTCAAATACATACATTTTCAGAGAGGCAGGTATGGTGAGGTCTTGAAGATACTGTCAAGGCTGAGAAGTCCGATTACAAGGGATTCATCTCACCTAAATTTATCCCCTTGACACTTAGTTATCTAATCTAAATGGGTTGTCTATGGTCCCCCTGTTGTCAGTGAAAAGAGATAGAGTGCAATGAATAGCCTTCTGGAGGTGTTTATGTTTCTCTATGCTGACTATAGGTGTAACCCAGACAACTGGTTTAGAGTAAATGTCCAACTTCTCATGGGCTATAGTTAGAGATGAGATAAGTGGATCCCACCCTTAATTTCCAAAGGCCTCATCTTCTTCCATCACTGACTCAGGAAAAAAGTAATATCCATGTCTACATGCAAGGAGTGTCTACGCTAAAGGAAAATATCAATTTGTTGTAAATCCTGGCCTAGGCTGAGGGTATCTCAGTGGAATGAAGCAGGAGCCAGTCACTGGGCTCACTAGGGGGAGCTAGGAAGAAACCTGTTAGTCTCACGGTGATAATGGAGTTCCTGCTGCAGAATTATTCAAGAGAGGGCAAATATGGTAGAGAGTCCTCCAAGGTCTCTTCTCCACCAGCTCCTGGACATAGTACTGGATTTGTCATACCTAATTTTACAGCTTGATTATAACTTCTTGTCCTTTCGATCTTAGGGACTATTTTTGATTGTCTTTCCTGATAAGATGACTTGTGTACAGAGGAAAATGTGTCACACAACAAGCATCTATTTGTCTTCAGAGAAACAACAACGATGACGACAATAAATCTATCTGGCTGCAAGACTACATTTCTGTCTCAGCAAGACTTTGGACACATGGTCACTAACATACTTCTAGATTTTATAAGATATATTATGCATGCATGTGTACATATGTATATAGAGATACACAAGCCCCATATTGAGATTTATTTTTTTGAGGGTGCATCAGTAAAAAAGGCTGACCTATCGCATTTCTTTCTAACTCATCCAGGCCAACTCACACTTCAAATCAGTGGTTCTCCAGGTCTAGAGTATTTTCCATTTCAGTGGGGTGAGACAAGACAAAAATCTTGCTAGTGAGATCACTGCTTTAGCAGCCTGTGTTCTGGATTGCTGAACTGAGATGAGCATGAACTTTTTACAGGAGCAGTCCCGGCTCTGCTGGATCTATCTGGTTTCCCTGAAAATGCATGCCTGCCTGCAAAATTGATATCCCAAAGCATGCTATTTTTATGCTGTGAGTTGCTGTGTTGAGATCTAAAATGTTCAGAATTATTTTTATTGGACAAATGCAAGTACTGAAATCATGAGGTTCTGGCAGGCTCCAAGCTCTGCCAGCTTAACACTTATTTGTGCTTGGCAGACAAAACAGTTTTTAATATTTTAGTTTTACTTTTCTAGTCTCCACACAATGGGGATAATTCTTAGTGACTTTAATGAAAAAGCGGGAAGTATGCAAGCACTACTGTGAGACTTTCAACTGAATTGAATAAACCATTCTCTGATCGATTTTAACAGAAAAAATGCAAATTTAATTTTTGGTTGCAAACTTGTATTATTTGCTGCAGCTTGTTAGCCAGCTGAATTACCTGGTGTGCTGTGTGTCTGACTGTACAGATGAATGACTCTGATTTATTTTCAGTGCTGGTTGGGGGATTGAAACCTGGTCTCTGTAATTCAATGTAATTCCATTGTTTCGAAGGAAGTTTTGTTCTGTTGGCCTTGGACCTTCAGCCTCCTTCCCGCAAAATACAGGCTCAGTGAGGTAGCTTTAGTATTTGCTTCGTGCGATGAGAAGCGGGGGGTAAGGAAGGAAAGGAAAACCTGGATCATCTCCAGCAGTAAAAGAGCTCCAGGTAGATCATTGCCAGGTTCTTTTCTGCAGATAAGCTTAAATAAGTGTTACACCCAATGAATGCTGATGTGACCTGCAAAGGCCACAGTGTGACGGCGCCCCATAAAAGAGATACAAATGAGAGGAAAAACAGAGAGAAAGCTTGTGACCTGCAAAGGCCCAGATCCTTTCTTTTTTTCATAATGCTGGTACAAGTTTGGATTAATTCTACCAATGTTACTATGAGACTGCAGCAGGACTGCTGAGCCAGGACTGTGTTGTAAAGATGAAGTAATACATCCTTTCAGAAGCTGCTCTTGCAAAAGGTTTTTTTCCTGTTGACGTATTTCTCTGCCCCCTGATAATTATTTCTTGTGTGTGTCTGACATAGAAGGATAGTTGCATAAAATGCAAACTGAAACCATGGCCTCAGTGAGGATTCGAGCAGCTCGGTGAGCTCATCATGGCTCAGCAGTCAGGCACAACTATAGATTGTAATTTACAGCACTGTCCAAGCTCTGAGCAGCAGATTCAATTTTATAAATGCCTTTCTAGTTCTGCCTAGGTAAGAATCTCTGGAAAGACATCCTCTACACGTCCTAAAAATAGTGAGTGGTTAAAAGTGTCGTTCGGCTCCCTCAGCAGACATCACTGATTGCGATGCAAAGCACATACTCAAGAATAGCCAGCCTCACCCCTGCCATCAGGTACCAGGGTATTTATTTATTCCTTATTGTCACTACAGGCAAATAAGAGGTTTGACCTAACGTAACAGAGAGGTGGAAGGCTGATTATTTTATTTCCACAGCTGTGCATTGCTTTGTTTCATAATATGTTTGTAAATCATCAGCATACTGGCATGTTATTATAGCTGAAAAGTTATATCTTCAAGGAAATATATTTTTATTTACTAAAAAGGAATATGAATAGCTAACTATCTTATCAGAAAGCCAGTCCTAAGTCCAAGAACAAGGTCCACCCAGATACTGATTAATATGAACAGTATTGATTTTATTACTCATACTTTATAAATGACATTGATATTCTTGAAGACTGCAAACATTTGCTTTGTTGTGCTATTGTCTCAGTTGGAGTGTAAATCTCTCACTTTTGATATACACACAGTGATTATTGTTCTGGTCATTGTTTCATGACTGGAGGCATTTTAATGATGATTTACAGGGTTATATATAGTTGGACTATAAACTTCTGATTGCAATTAAAAGCTAGTTAAATGAAAACTTTCAGCTTGAAGGAGGTGTCTGTTTATCACAGCAAGATATAAAGGACTAAAATGTGGTATTTTGAAAAAAACCCAATAAATAATTGTTTTTATTTTTCTCTTTTTATACTGCAAGGCAAAGGAGACTTCTAGAAATCTGTATTTTCTGTGGATTTTCCAGGAGGAGTGTTTTAGAAACATACTACCCTACCGCTCTTGAACAGCTACAGATTTCTTTTTTCATTATTTATATGCCTAGTGCGTGCTCAGACCAGAGAAAGAGACCCTCTTACGTTTTGTCAGAACTGTGGACCAACAGAACAACCTGGGGTGCTCCCTAGTGCTCCCTGCTGAAGAAGTAATGTAAATCCTGTAGGTCCTCATGAAGAGGAAAATAACTTTATCTGGTATCACAATGAAAGAGTCGCCTTCCATTTTGGGGAAAAATGGGGAGAAAAACTAGCTTCTCCAAGCTAGTTTCCTCAAATATTGTATTTCCATTTCTATCAGTTAGTAACATTTCCCAGTATGGCATTAGCCTGAGATGTTATGTCTACACATGAAAAATACTACCTTCAAAATGCTCCTGAGCATGTTGTTATGGGATTACATTGGCCAAGATATAAACAATTTTGGGTTGAGTTTGTAAGGTATAAGCAGTGCAAGCAGGTGCAGACAGTCCAGGAATGCCATTTAAACATGTGTGTTCACATACATATGTATAGGTGTATCTATGTGTTACATTGTCATACCACTGTGGCTTGTATGAGGGTGTGTGAATCTATACTGTTCAGTAATTGTTTCACTGACAGTGAAAAGAAGTTGCTATACAGCTCATCATATAATTGTATGCTGTTTGTTATGTAATTCACAAATTAACTATTTTAGAATTTTCTGAGTCTTTAGAAAACCCATCATGTTCCCATCACTTTTCCTTCTCTCTTGTGTCTCATGGGTACGGCTGTGTTGGCCACCAAAGACTTTTGTCACCGATGGGGAGGGCTAGAGGTGAGAGGAGTGGTTAGGCAGGCTGAGCCTGAATTTTGCTGGTGTACCCTGTAAGTCTTGATAGGAGTACTGTCACTGCCCAGACCCATATTGCTTGCTCAGCGTTATTCTAGCCTCGTCCTCTACAGGGCTAAAGTTTTAGCCCTGGCAGTTAACAGCAGTTTGTGAAATGCTACTTCTAGGGCACACAGACATTTCTGATCTGGAAACAGACCAAAAAGGCACAGAGAGGCTAGACTTTTCCATGAGCTGTCTACTGCTTAAATCTCATAATTCTCCTACATTTTCTCTTGCCATAAGGATTTCACACAAGTTGGTGTAATTTGGCGTATCCCTGCCAAATACTAATGTCCTGTCTAAACAGTGGATGTGCTGGAGCTGTGTCTTTTTCCTCTCTTTCTGTTTTTAGAAGACCACTAGAAGAAGTTGTATTAACCCTCAAAACACATACATACTTCTTCCACTTGATTTACTGTGTAAGCAAATGAGAGACAAGAAACTGTGCTTTTAAAGGTGCATCCCTGACTCTAATATAGATGTTGCATTATGTCTTCCCTGTAGCAGATTTGTGTTTTCCATCCTCAAAGGCCTTTCAATCTCTAGAAGAATAAGCACCTCTGTACCTTGGCAACTTGTGCTCTCTTTTGGAGAGCATCCAAAACCAAAATTTGACAGTTGTTGGTGTCTCGTGTTCACTTGGTCTGGACCATACCTAGCACTAGGCATGGGCTTGAGACAAAATGTCATGAGATGATTACAAGATCTAACAAGATGTTTTTCACTAGCTTGGGTTGATAATAATATACTTGTCTATAATGAACCACATCCTACTTAGTGTGAATATTTTGAAATGAGGATAATTTTTGGACCATACTGCCTTCTGTAATTCTGGCACCTACCTCATGTGCCTAAGGCACCCAGAATAACTGGTGTGTACTTGGATATTGACCATTTACTGATGAGTGTTCAAGGACTTTCAGAGTCTTGTGCACATGCAGAAATGTGAATTTCCTTGAGGACATCATTATTGCCTAAAAGAGGCGACACTGCACACAGCCGACAGTCCTACCACCTCAGCTTTATTCCAATTGAAAACAACTGCATAGGACATTTTGGTGATCAAACAGTTCAGATGATTTTCTCTTCTTTTTCCCTTCTGATGATTGGTGAGCCAGGAAGGATCCATGGCTGCTGCACTCTCCTTAGGGAGAAGATACCCAGAGCATATGTGGACTGTGTTGTTATGGCTTCCTATTTCTATACTTAAAGGTGAACAGCTGTTGTGGCTCTTACCCATATGCAGAGCTGTGGGGATTTTTCTTTCCTGTTTGCCCTTCCAATATCTTTCTTTCTAAATTCCTGCCACCTCCAGAAAATTCAGAGTGGGTTTTCTGAGTGATCTTCTGTTTCATCTGGCCAGAGGATCAAGGTCAGATTGTGAAGAATTCCATTACATTGCAATATAAGTTTACTGTTAAACTATCAAGTGTATTTGAAAGTAGTTAAAATCAAAGCACCTGAGGGAAAGAACATAAAAAGTTGGTAGACTATTACAGGTAGGATGTACTTGGAGACATAAAATGTAAAATCTCCGTACCTCTCACACTCCTTTTTTGGGGACCTGTTTTTGGCATGGTGTTATTCAGGCTTCATACTGCTGTAACTGAAGTGAAGCCCTTTCAATTACTCTGCTGTGATGTGAGAGCTCCATCAAAATGAACTGAGGTGACTCTTCACAGGTTTTAAATTTAAGAGCTTAAATCCTCCTAGCACATAGAGCAGCTTGATTTTACCAACTGTCATGATTTTTACCAAGTCTTTGGGATGAACTCCTGGCCCCACTGAGATGAAAATATTGAAACATAGGTCAACTGCAGTGGGGTTTGAACTTTGGTTTAAGTATCAGCTATGAGAGTCATCTAGGTAAGAACTTTGGCTTTTCCTTCCTTCATGAGGAAGAAATAAACTTTCATGTTGCAAAGGGAAACTAGGCTGGAATGAAGCCAACCAGTACAGGCATCAGACTACAAAGAAAAATAATTTTTTTCTTAATCTCTTGAGGTTTGTGAGCCAGACTTATGTTTTCTGTAGCCTGACTGGTGATTTTCAAACACTCATAGCTGCTGATCTAGTAGGATAGCTCCACGGAGGATAGTTATGAAAACTGACATCACTGGGTGAGCTACTCCAGCTTGGGGTCTGTGAATGTTGGGCAACCACCTTAAGACCTTGCAGTGACCCTGAAGTGCAGGGCACTACATATGGGGCAGTTATACCCTTAGACCCAGTGGCAATCAGGTAGATGAGCAGTTCTCAGGGCTCACGTTTAGCATTGTGTTAATTGTTAACCCAGGACTAGGACCATATATATTCTCTTCTTGACCTACAATGGGATGAATCCATGGTGTTACGGGTCTGCATCTGTACTGTTGTTTCTGCTGGAGTATTGTATGGACTTGGGCTGCTTTGTAACAGGCAATTTTAGGAAAGCTTGAGAAATAGGCTTCCATGTTTATTTGTGATGTGTTTGTACAACTCGGGCAATTTGCAAAATGCAATTTGTCTGGTGCTCTTCCTCTTTCGCCCCAGCATAAATGCAATAGATCCTTCTGACTCCATGGCAGTGAATGTCTCTACTTCAGCTGTTCTGTTTTAGAACGTCTTGATTTAATGAATTATCACTGTCTTCTGGATTTTTAGTAACGAATGCTGTGAACTGACACACTGAAGAACTAGAAAAAACCTGCTGTACAGGTACAAAAAGCTGAAAATTCCTTTTTGCTAGGGCTATAAATTCACATCAACTTTTCTTAAATAATTGCTATATATTGCTATTTTGTGATTAGTCATAGGCTTCTGTATAAGCCAGCACAAAGCCAATGTAGCTAATTAATTAGACAATAAATACCTAAAAAATAATAATCTTAATAAAAATGCTAAAAGAACAATATTGTAAAGAAAGTCTCCATCTACACAAATCAAATTGGAAATAATCTTGGAAAAATCTGAAAATGAGTACAAGCACTACTGACTGTTACTCAGAGCAAAGAATTATTGATCCTTGCCTGCTTCTATTGATTTTATGTCACTTCTGTGATTTAATCATGTTTTCCTTGTTATCTCTTTGCAGTCTTTCTTCTATTGTCTGGTATGAAATCTCAGCCAAGGCCTTTCAGCCTGTGGTGGTGGATCAAAATAACATTGCCTTCCATTTGCATTGTTTTAAAGAAATGATTAAACAATCAAGCTTAGGGGATCCTTGGACAGGATTGCATAGTATAAATGCATCTCTGAAAAATGAAAATGCCTCTTTCTTTTCCTCAATCAGGGACTAAGAAAGGTTGTGAAATGCTTCTGCAGACAATCCAGTATGCAAACCTATGCAAAAGTGTCTAAGCTCTTTGCTTCTGCATTAATCCGTCTATCCGTTTCTTTTTAAAATACTTAAATTTTGTTAGAGCTCCTGGCCACTGAAGTCTATGGGAACAAATTTGCATGTAGGAGAGACAAAATTTACACCTTATTAGAGCAGTATGGCTATTTTCGTGCAAACTTATCTCCAAGATACTACTGTGCTTTTTCTACAAAGTGCTTAAATTTCACTTTCAGGAAAATGGCTGCAGTGAAGAGCAGGATTTGGCCTAGTTCTTGACCTATGCTTAGAAATACACATTTTTGTTTATATTTATGTTTTCATTATTGGTTTTGAAGGAAAAAAAATCTAGAAAAGAACATTTCTTTGAAAGAACAAATATGAGGTATATATTAATAGGTATATACAGTGAGATACATATTAATAGGGCAGTATTTAGATATCCACTGCTCTACAACTGTTTTCAGAATATATTTCTTGAAATTTTTTTTTTCAGTTTTGATTAGAAAATGTTTTGTGCACATAGTTGCACACAACTGGCAAAATACTGTAGTTCCCTCATATGCACTTGAAATTGTTAACATTAGATGTTTCTTGCTTTCTGGATCTATTTCCATAATGGAGTACCTTTTTCACTCTTTGTATTAAGATTCCATTTAGGAAGGGTTCAGAGAGGTTTAATATAGAGTCAGTAGATTTATGAGTGTGTTACATACATAATTATTATAGATGGTTATAAGAACATCAAAAGGAAATGTTTGTAAGCTCTGGTTATATGAAACCTGTTGGACTCTAACAAGCAAATCACCATTTATTAAATGTACCTTAATAATCGATCATAGCCTTATTACGCTTTTTAACATAATGCTCAATTATTTATTTTTCCATTTGAATCTGAACTTTTTAACCTAATATGCATAGGCCGTAGTAAATTCCACACCAGAAGAGGGCTGCATTGCTAGTTCATGGGAATTACAGATTATACAGGTTAGACCCAAAGGTCTAGTCCATGCAAATGTATGTAAACACACAAGCTTCTTATGTTCTTGTTTAAACCTCTTAATGAGATTGTGTTATACTCTATGTTTTATGAAGAACAGAAGCATACTTTACCAGATTCATTCTTTGTAGACCATAATGTTGCACGAGTCCATGGGATCCTTTTGTATAAGATGGGGCACACAAACCTTTCACCTCTCCTTCTCACATCTTTGGGCTGTAGTAGAAAAGACGTAGAAAGTGTCCTGGAGACCACTAAATTTCTGCCCATCAAAATGGGCAAGGGCTGGTGTTACGTGATGTGGCGACCCAGTTGGCTTTCCAGTGGACATCTGTGGCAGACAAAAGGTCAAATTGGAGGCGGAAATCAGAGTGGGTGGGGAAAAAAACAACACATAAAAATGCCACTGTGTTACTTGCTGCCCTATGACAAAGATAGTGTGGGAGGATGGATTGGAAATGCAAGTGAGACCTTCCCTGGGTACCCGCAAGTTGTTCTTTGCAGCAGCCCAGCGTAACTTTTGTATTCCAGTTAACAGCATGTGCTCTAAGGTCTCAAATATAAATAGTTACTGGTGACTCATTCAATGTAATTCTTCAGCTATGTCAGTGGGACGCAAGGGTGGCCTTATGGGTAAAGGCATGGCTTTTGGGCAGGAAGTGCACATTTTATTCTTGCCACTTGCCACCAGATAAGTCATAAGGAATTTCTTTAATCTTTCCATTTGTAATTTTGTGAAAAAGAGAGAAAAAATGTTACTCCCTTCAGAGCAGTATTGTGAATTCATCTGGGATCAGCAAAGCATCCACTTGTCTGTGTCAGGCCTGCCAAGGACTGCCAGGGCCCCACTGCCCACTTTGCTTATTCCAGGGTGCCGGAGAGCTAGCCTGGCTGCTGCTGCTGATGGTAGGACTGGGGCTTGTGCCATAGCAGCTTTTCTGCTGGGCAAGGGGAAGATCCCTCTCAGGAAGCACCAGGCACAACTGCCTCAACTCCTTCCACCAATGCAGATCAACAAGCCCAGATCTCCTCCCATCCCTGGTACATCCACTGCTTCTGTACCATTATTTCCCATGCAAAAGCACTCCTGCCTCCCTCGTGCTCCTGCCCCTCATCCTTGGTCCAGCAATATTTGATTTTACAGGTAGCCTTGGTCTAATTCAGGTCAAACTCTTTTGCATGTATGGCCTCTTGAGACATTAGATTTGCTTGGGTACTGCAGGGATTGCTGCATCCTGGAAAAGCAGATGCGGTATAAAGCTTTCCAGTGCGGATATGAGCCATGGACTATACCTCTCATATCAAGCATATCTGGAAAAGTATAAATTAAATAACACTGTAGAACTGTTCAGCTTTGGGTGGGAAAAAGATGCTTCATTTGTTAGGGTTTTACAGCTGCTTATTTTATGTGCCTATGATTACTTAAAATTGTATAGACCACAGGACAGTATTTGCTTTTAAACCTCAATTTCCTTTTCAGAAAAACAGGGTCACTCAGATGTTGAAGTTAGAAAGGTTTGCCCTCAGTCTTTGCTGCTGTTTGTATTTCGAAGTCTGCATAACATGGGCCTCAGTGAGCAAGACGATTACGCAGTGAAACCTGAAACAAAAGGTTTGAAATCAAATCATCAACTGCACCCTTGTTTATTTGCTCAGGGGAAAGCAGGATTTAACATTTAAGAATGTGGAGCTGACAAAAAATGCAGTATTCCGAGCATTTTAGGCACGGTCATTTTTTGATGAAATGTAGAGAATAATGCCAGTTGATTTAATTTGCACTGTATTCAAGGGGAGAGTCCCCTATTACTTGAATTTTCTTTCATTTAGGTATGTGTAGTGTACGTCCCCTGTATGTCTCCTCTCTCTGTGCCTCACTACTACTGAACAGTATAATTCTGAACTGGAAGCCACATAAGCAGAAAACCATGAAGCAAGGAGCTATGCTCAATGGAAAGCTTTGCCCTGTTCCAAAGCAGTGCTTAGCCTCCTTGTTTCTTGCGTGTTTGATATCAGCGTTTTCAGAGGGAGCATTTCAGTTACAACACACAGCTTACTCCCATATATTCAACAAACAGGTTAATGACTGTATTAAGCTAGGGTAACAGATAAAAAAGGGCAAATATTTTCACAGTGCAATAGAGAGTGCAGCTCTATTGTAAAGCTGAACTCCTCTCATGAAGAGGAAAGACTTGATATATAGTGAGAAAGCTTCACAGTGTATGTATCTAACTGCCTTCCCTAAAAGGCTCCTGACTTGATGTAATGTCTATATAGTTGCTATTCTTTGCAAGTTCACTTCAACAGCTACATCCTGGTATCGAGTTTTGTTATATTATACTGCCATGCTAACGCTTACACGTTTGTTCTTGCTGATGAACGTCTCCTAATATTGAGTTATGTACCAGGTTATTGCAGGAAATCTGAGTGAAGATGTAATATTTCACATGCTTACCTTAAGAGGAAAGAACTGCTAATATCATGAATAATTTCTCACAATAGAGATCCAAGCTGTCAGCTCCAACTATAATATCTTGGCCCCAAGGGAACTCAGGTTTTCATCTAGAGGTGTAGAGATCCAAAGGAAAATTTGGCAGTGTTATCTTGACAGTGGTGGAGAGTTCTACTTCCTTACTCCAGACTTCCGTTAAATACATCAATAGATACACCGTATTATGAATTTTTAAGGACCTCTCCAGGGACCGTACTTAATACAGAATATTTGAGGACTCAGCCACTGCAGAGTTTGTTCAGTGCCTTAGAAATGTTTCTGCTGGGTAAATTTCTGTGGGAGTAGAGTTCGGCCCTTTATTTTAATCTGTCTTCTTTCAAGATGAATGTGTTTGTTCTTAAGGTCCAGGTGACATTGGCAGATTCTTTTAGCATCTCCAGACACCATGGCTGGAAGATACTATAAATTTGTTTTAAAGCATAAAATTTTTTAGCATTGACTGAGACAAAGTGAAATGTTCTACTATTTTCAATGTTCTTGCCATTTCCCTTATAAAAAAATTAAAGTTATACGAAGAAATTATTTCCCTTTTGAGGAGAAATGAGAAGACTGTGTGTTCTTAAAGAGAACATGAGTGCAGAACAAGATCCTGGGACACCATCAGCATGGATTCTAAGTGTGTGAAATACTTTCTGCTGTTGTGGCAGACTGGATTTCTTGGAAATGACTCACAAATGCAAACAACCCAAAAGTGCTTTCTGCCCCACTTTTTAACAAGAGACAGGAGCCACCTTCAGCATCACCCAAAAGAAATAGGCTTGATTTTGCATGACGGGGTGCACAGTTGAACTTAATGGCTGCTTCAAGTCCTACAGAAGACAAGAGGGCTCCACAGAAACTTTTGTGCTTAGAGGTTTGATGGCAACCTCGGAAAGTTCCAGAGACAGGGTGGAAGAGTCCAACAGTGGTTATTTGGCAGCCCATGTGATACTGCAATCATTCCTACCCTGTGTACAAACAAATACAAGGGACTCTGTTATTTAAAGAGGCTGAAATAATAAATAAGAAAGAATTTGCTTCACTGCCCTGGCAAAGGTCTTGCTCTGCAACCTGAAGATCAACATATTCTGGCATCTCGGTAGGGGAAATGAATTTTTTTAAATGCATGACTTCATAGTATATAAAGTCAGCCGCACCATTAAGCTTAATATATGGCATTAATTAGTTCAGAATTCTTTAAAGCAACAAAATTCTTCCCAGTGCTATGGTTCAATTAGAAGAGCTAGCTTTTAAGGCTGGGTAAAAAGACCATTTTGAAACCCAGTATCTTATCTTGGTATTGGGCATTGCTTTGCCTTCAGCCTCTGGGCCTGCTGCTCAGCTGATGTAAATGTGGTAGATTTTTCACTTGCTTGTGCCAGTTTATTCTGAAACTAGCTGCTGTATTTAAAAACAAAATAAAGCATTGATGACTGCATTTTTGGTGCATGTACAGAAAGCATGTGAAAATAAGCAAAGAAAATGAACTTGCAGCTAAATTTAAAGAAACTAAAATGCACTCAGGGTAGTATGCAGGAATGCACACCACTTCTGCAAGGAAAAAGCTTTGCACACTGATGTGAAGATCAGCCAAGGAGAAAATGGTTAAAGAGGCAGTGAGACTCATTGGAGAGACCGGTATCCTGACGGCAGGCGTTCAGAGGTGTCTCAATATCCACATGACATTTCTTGAGCTAGCAAACACGGCAAGGACAAAATCATGTTTGCAATTTGCAGGGAAAGGAAGGCTGTATTTAAGCTAATTTATTACCTAAGGTATTTCTGTGTGTCAGTATAAGCTTTCAAGCCAGGCTTGAACTGCAAGATCAGATACTGCTAGCAGAGCTGGTGTGTTAGAAACTGCGACACCAACCCTGTCCACTTACACCAGGCTCCCTGCCCCTGAGTCACTGTGGTCGTCTTGTCAGCTATATAAGAAACTGCTTATAGGCTCAGAGAGAGCGATTTGGGCATCTTAAGCGTCTCTGCATAATCATGGCTGGTGGCTATTTTCAGTCTGTGCATACTTGGTGTGAAGTGGTAGCATGAACCTGTATCCAAGTTTGCATGTGATAATATCAAACGCTTGGACCACTTCCTTGAGCACGCCACCACTGTCCCCAGGATGTTTGACCAAACAGATGTGTTTGAACCATATGTTCTAGCTCTTCTTGCCAGTCCAGAAAGGTTCAGGGTTTTTTGGCTCGGTTTATCAAAATGTGTTTGATATGGTAGTGCTGGCTGTTTAGAGTTGCTTACATGTATATAACTGCACGTGTTTGTGTTCAAACTAAACCTTGTTTCAGAAGATTTGTAACAGTTGTGATGTTTTTTCTTTCACAACATAAGGAGGCTGCTTATGTGTTAGAATAAGAAAGATGTCCTATGCAAATAGTAGCTCCCTTATGCAAGGAAGAGTAGTCACTTAGGAACGGCAAACAGAAGTATTCGGAAGAGGAAATATCTACCTCTCATTCATAAAACATTGAAGTTGTCCTAAAGTGTAAGAACTGGATTCACAGGGGTGGTTAGGCTCCTAAGCACTAGTGATTTAACAGGAAAGAAGGGTTGGTACCTGGATAGATTTAGCATTATGGCTTAAATTAAGCAAAATATGCCTAACTGAAAGCAAGTGCCTTATCCCATTGCAATCAGTGGGATGTAAGTACACGCCTGTGTTAGGCACAGAGGGAGAGAGTGCTGAACTGGTGCCTGAGCGAGGGACAAAACTGGTTTATTTATAAGCACTCTATTTATAGCTTTTGCTGTGTTGGAATACACTAATTCATTTTAAGTGCTCTATCTCTGTGAATGAGCTCATAGCTCTCAAGAAGGTGAAGTTCTCCGTCTGTGCTGACTTTTCTGATGCAGTCCTGCTCTCATTGACCAGGTCTGAGCTCCTTGCAATGGAAAATACCACCTAGGAAGTGATCAAAAAAACAGGCATGTCCCATAACAACCTGTTAAATCAGGAATATACACGCGGGGGGGAGGGGGGCAATAGTGTGCTTTTTTTGCCATGGGAGAGCTGAGCCAGCAGAGCAGAAGTAGCGTTGTGGAAGGGGTTTGTTGAAGAGAGCTTGATCCAAGGGGTGGAACGCACGATGCGGGACCTGTCCATGGAAATGCATTGTGGGGTTGCAGGGCTGGAGTGAGCCCAGGCATACAACACTGCGCACATCTCTCAGACTGTGGCTATCACCTTGCCCTTTCCTGGTTTGTCAGCGTTTGGGTAAAGGCAGCACAGGCCATTCCCTCCCTGTGGCTGCGCAGCTGCCAGAGAACAGCATGGGGGAGGATGCTGTCTTGCCAGCCCCAAGGTCACCCCAAACCCTTTCCCACAAGCCTGTTTACTAAAGCCTTTCCATGCATTTGAAGATTTGTCCCACAGATAGCAGGATGAGTAGTCTACAGCGTGGTTCTTGCTGAGCACCACTTGCCTGTTGAGTTAGCTTAAAGTAAGCTCCATCTTGGGAGAACTGGCCTTGTGGAGGAGATAATATGGGTGGGCCGAGAAGAGCCCGCCGCCTCCAAGGAGCAGAAAATATAAAACCAGCTGAAGCCGAGGCTGGAGGAGACGCACAGGATTTCTCTTCCTCCCCTTTAAACAGGAGCTGCATGTGAAGCTATTGTCCACATCCCTGGGAGCCTACGCATGTCTTTCAGGACATCTACTTCAAAGGATGCACCCCTGGAAGTGGGAGGAGCTGTGTTTCATGTGGGGCAGGCTCCTGACTTGCATCTCTTTCAGGGAGCTCTGAATCATTATTTGATCCTCGTGAGCGTGGCAAAGGTGGTTCTGGGCTGCCCCCATGTTTCGGGCTCAACTCCTTCTTTATTTGTTGTCCTCTCCTAACAGCATCTTGAATTTCCAGTTTGGCCCTCGTCTAAATTTGAAACTGGAGCAACCAGTCAAATCCCATCCCCAAGCCAGACAACCCCTAAGAAAACCCCACAATTTTACTTTATTAATGGATATGTTTTTAGGGAACTCCTTGTGGAGATGCCATCTGAAGCTCCAGGAGAGGACGAGCAAACGGAAGTGGGTGACAGAATCATACACAAATTTCAAGATATAACCACAGTCTCATGTTTACAAACTGCAGAGCCTCACCTTTGATCGCTTTCTTTTAAGCCCTGAGCACATAAAAGCAAGTAAATTAGACATGGCAATACATGTGCATTCCCCACGCTCGTTCTTTTGCAGAAATAACAAGAAAAATAAAAAGACAATTAAAACCCCAAGAATATCAGTTTGGCTAAATTGGCATTCTCTTATGTTTCTCTCTTGAACACAAAGGAAACATTTTCAGGAGCACAGAGGGTTTTTTCAATGCAGCCTGCTCTTGGCTTTATCTTTATTTTCTATCAAGTAACTGAAAACGAAACAAAGATCTCAGACATAGGTACATCTTTAAGAGAATTTGCTCACTCTTAACTTTGTTTGAATGGGTAAACCTCCTCACTGTTTGCCCTTAAAGCTATTCTAACAGAGAGCTGTTTTATCAACACTGGCTGCTCAGTAAGGAGAGGCATTTTCTTCCACCTTCAGTGCAGTTTTCTATGCCACTGTTGGGGGGTGGGAAGTTGACCTTATGTGGACCCTCAGGACAAAACTAGAGGCTTTAAGCAAGTGAAGAATAGGCAAACACTAGCCAGCAGTTGCCATATACAGAGTACACTGCTCAAAAATCCCAGAAATCTCACTGATAGAGCTTTACACTGTGACTGGATAGGGCTTCTCCCCTTGTAATTTATACATGTGTCAATAGGAGATTACGCCTGTAAGTACAGACTCGGCAAACTCACTTCTAGTGTTTATTATGGAAATTTTCAGGAGAAAAGTAAAAGAAGTACTACAGGTATTTTCCCCAGGCATGGTGCCTTGGAATGATGAAACCATGTCTGGAGCTGTTTTGTGAAAACTCTTAAACAATGAGTTTAAACAATTTCTTTAAGCAATAAGCAATTTTCTAAGCTTTGGGGAGAGAGGTTGTAGCTAAGATCTTAATGTTAAAATCCACAGAGAAGCAGATCTACAACAAATGGTCTGCTTGTAATTATTAATTGAACAAAAGTCCCTAATCTGAGTATCTCCAAATTTTGCAAAGTGTGAGAAGCAGATCTGAATTCTTCTGACCTATGTCTCAGGGCTAGGAGAAATCATCAACAGTTAAACAGTGGGCTTAAAAATAAAACTTATACCTGCATTGCACATGTATTTTGATTTATCTCAAGCCTATTGGGAACAGGCTACATAAATGCAGATAAACTGCATTAAGCTACTATTTAAACTGTAGCAAGAATGTCCACAGACCTTTTGCAGTGATTTAATGGCATGAATTGGGGGAATAAAAGTATGGCAAACTTCCTGGTCATTTCCCAAGAATGGGTTTGTGGTTGATGCACTGGAATGTGTTTTAGGAAATCTTGATTCTATTTCTGGCTGTGCCAAGTCATTTATCCTCTCCGTGCTTCTATTCTTTACCATTCAAATAGACATAATTAATATATCTCTGCCAGACATGTAGCAAGGGTGAAATTGTATTTGCTCAAAGACTAAATGATGTGTATTAGAAGAAAAACATAAACATTACAGGTGAACTAGCTGTTACCATTCATAAAAATCCAAATCCAGGAAATTTTACACACTGAAACTGGCATTTCTAACTGAATTGTTATGTTTAGGTCTGCTACAAGAAAGTGCAAGGAGTTCTGTTGTAGTGCAAATGTTGTACCACAGCTCTCCAGAAAGGACTGTGGCAATCTGGTATTCAGGTACTATAAAACAGGGATATTTGTACGCTTTCACATAAAAAAAATCCAGATCTCCACATTTGAAGCTTTGTCATGGCCATGAGGATTCTTCAATAGATTCCAATGGATTTTCACTGTATTTCAGGGGCTCAAGTATTAGTCCTAACCTAAGACTGCATATAAAAATAACTACCTTGGCATTTAAAAAAAACAAAATAATTTTTACATTGATTTAAACACAAAAAAGTTAAAAAACCCCTGATGCTGAAGTACATCTTCATCTTCATTCCCCAAGCTTAATTTTAAAAATCTGAAAGCCAATTTAGCTGTTTCCATTATTTTTTTTTTCATTCTTGAATTTCAACATAGGTAATGCAAACATCACAATGCTGTGATCTAGAAAGTGCAACTTGCTCTTCATTCAGCTGAGATGACGTAACGTGCTGCTTAGCCTCACAGCTGCATTACATAAATATTTTGAATGACAAAATAAGGGCTGGGTGTTAGAGTATTATGTTGGAGTAATTCGAGGCAATATCAGTGATGAGGTTTTTTAGACATTACCTAAAATATGGCAGACGAGTCTCTCATCAGGAAAAATGTTTCTCAGGAGACAGGACCATGTATTAGTAATTCTTACTTTATTTGATCTGCTGGTGAAAAGTATGGAGAAAGATGTCTTGGTATGCGGAATCCAGCCATGCCTATTTGTGGATGGGGGTGTGGTTTACTGCAAGATATCTCAATACAGCAATGAATAAAATACTTTTTTTTCAGAGTTTGCACAATACGAGGGACAGCCATCCAAACACAGGCTCTACTGTCATCAAAACTCTTAATCAGGGGCCTAATAAAAATCCTCCACAAAGTAAAGGGAGTTTAGGAAGCAATTCATCTCAGCCTGAGCTAGACATTTACAATAAGTCAGATGAACTGGTCCCTTTGCTTCTGGAAGCAGACAGACAACAGGTAAGTTATGCATTGTGTCTGAACTGGTTTGGTGGGAATTTTTAGCTTTCAGGTCTTCTATGTGAACTCTTGCTCCTACAGAAATTGCTTTATGGTCTTTGTTGACTATATGGAGGAAATGGGATCTTAGATCTAAAGGGGTCATTTGAAAGGCATGTATATGCACAAACGCACATGCTCAAATATTCATACATCACACACAGAGGCAATAAAATCCATAGTTTGAAAACACACTTTCAGAGCCTTTGCTACCACAGTATCACTAAAAAGATGCTGTCAGCTCAAATCCTGTAAACCTCAGTATTTTATCTCTCTAGATTTTCACAATGGAAATAATACCAAAAAGGCATACATTTTCTGTTAGCTTTTCTTATTTTGTTTAGTTGGCACAATGATGAACAACAGACTCCTCTGGCTTTTTTTCACAATCTTTTTCATGGTCACTGTAGATTTGATTTCAGACTGCACTGGGTGGTGCTCATTCAGACTGACTGTTTTCAATGGGATTTTTTTTAGTGTCAAATCACATCTATTGATTTAAGAATTTGCCACAGTGGGTTGCTGTTGTTTTTATTAATATAAATTAAATTGATAATGTCTCCTTAGAGCTGAGTAGCGAAAAAACATCTTTGTTTTGAAACTGAGCTCCATCAAAACACAAATCCCACTATGAATAGAGAACCGAATGGTTACAACAGCCATATGTTTATAAATGAGTAATAACCTTTACATCAGCAGAGTCCTTCACCAGGAACATCACAGATGGCGATATTTACAGTAGTTCTCTCTGAAGGGCTGACACCTAGGGTGGGTGAGCCTCCGTGAGCACAAGCAATCTTAAAATGGCAATTTTTGACCTTCCAGGCTGGACAATGGAGGAGTTTCATTTTCTGGAGATTTTTTGCCTCCCTTCTGTCATCAGTTTTGCCACGTTGCTTAGTGACCTTCCGACACTTGACCAGTTGGCGATTTTCAGAATGCAGGAAAATGTTCATCGAGAACAATGCAAATCCAAGTGCCAGTTTTCCTCAATACCCTGCTTTTGTATCTGTACAATTCAAAACCTGTAGGAGTTGGAGAGATATCATACTGCAGCAAGTAGGCCTCTAAACCAGCTATTGAAAATTCATATGTTTTGATGAGATAGCACATAAAACAGTGACTGGCACCAGGCCACAGTCTGATTGCAAATGTTCATATTTGTTGGCAAAAACGAATCTTCTGTGACCTCCCAAGGTCACCTCTCCAGATTTCTCTCTCTGATTCATCAGTAGCAGTTTTGTCAGTGTGTGCAAGCACACAACTATGAGCTCTTCTCTTTCTCCTCTGCTGGCCAAGTGCCACTTCTGAGCAATAAAGTTTCCGGAACTGCTTCTGAATATTGCCTGTGACACTTGCCCCACTCCAGCTTCCGCTGCTTGCAGATAGATGGCAAGAGAGTGAGCAAAAGTGCAACATCAGAAAGTGAGCTGGCTGCCAGAATGCCACGCAGTCTACAAAAATGCTGTGAATTTGGGGCATTCTAAGGCTGAGAAATTCTGTCCCAGGAGGAGCATTGTCTTCTGAATGGGAAAGGGGATTTGGATGCCTGAAGCACACTGAGATGCCTGGCTTTCTGGAAGATGCATGAGGTTTCTGCTCTTGTTTGGCCAGTCAGGTTCTGCCAAGGTCCAGTTTCAGCACCCACCAGGGCTGTCTGTGTTCTCAGCGGGCAGAGGCCAGGAGGATTTCTGAAGAAGACACCTCAGCTCCCCAGCTTGCATTTTCGTTGGCTTCCTAGACAGGTGCATCTTTCCATTCAGTCCTTGGACTGGTCCTTTGCAGTGCTGATTACTTTGTGATGAGGTGCCTGTTTCAGGAGCACTGAATGCAAATGACAGGGTGGTTGCCAAATTCTGGATCTCCACACCCATCACCCTGTGGATGAAGACTCTGCCTGGACACTAATCACTTTCTGTATTGGTTTCCCTTTCTGCCCTGTTGGATTATCCAACCTGAACTATTCACTTCATTATTGGAGCTGACCTCTTATGAATCAAAATCTTGGCACTGCCCTTCTCTTCAAACACTGGAGCATTTTAACCTAGGGTCTCCTCTGTTTTCACTATGGTTTTAAGTTCATTGGATCATATTTACACTTTCCCTTTTCAGTGAGGCACCATTCATTTCCCCTTCTCTATAGTGAATGGCTCACGAAACCAATCTCATGATTCAAGCTGTACATTTCCACAGTCATTTTGTCCACAGTTAATCCAGCTCTGAGTTCCTTGCTCTACTCTATGCCTCAAGGTAAAAAACTGTCCCTTCCAGTGAAATCAGCTAAGTAGAAGCGCCATAACTGCCACAGGTCCCTTGATGGTACCTTTGACTCCTCCTGCAGGGTTTCGGATTTAATGACTTGGAATGGGTAGCAGATACTAATGGTTTGCACATCTGTTACACTGCAGCTGGAGAGTGTGTTCCTGTGTTAGAGGCTTGTTTTCATGTACTGAAAGTAGATGGACAAAAATAAAGGCTCATTAAATATTGAAAAGAAAGGTATCTTTTTTAGTCAGAATGTTTATGTCTCTTCTAAAAATCAAAGTTTATAAAAAAAATCTCATCTCTTCCTTCTGGTATGAAATGATTCATTTTAGCAAAGGAATACTTTGGTGTTTCCTGGGGTCATCTCTATTTTGACTTCAGCCACTCATCAAACTATTCCTCATTGTTGCTTTTTCTTCCTTTCTTCCCCCCTGCCCATTTTGCTCAAAAAAA
>VZTL01071804.1:0-85153 GCA_013400535.1 Scopus umbretta | reverse complement strand
AAAAAGCTATCTTGACTCCTTGTATATTGGAGGAAGTAAGGAGACATTCACAGAAGACAAAGACAACAACATGGACAACTTCCTTTACAGTTTTCCCAGCCACCTCCATCTTGTGGTGCTATAAGATAATCTGGGGGACTCAGTCCCTTCACTGGCAGGGAAATCAAACATGCACTGCCTTTTCCAGCTATTCCCATTGCTCCAGTAAAAAATGTTACCTATCCCTTAAAACCCTGCAGGTCTAGAGTGTACCAAACAACAAAGCATTTCAAAAAACATCTGAAATACTGCCCAACAGAACAGTGCCTCACTTTCTGTGCCCCTCTGATGAAAAGTGAAATCATGGTTTTGCTTTGTATTTTGAGACCTTGCAGCGTTATCTTATTCGAACCTTCGGCACTCTTTGTTTTTCGCCGTCGAAGTGACACCACAAGGACGGCTGTCTTCACTGGAGTTCTCATTTTCCTAATATTACATTGTTCTGCACATAAAGAGCATCTAAATGTATTCAAGCAAGTGGCCTTTCTTATACAGGGTATGAACAAGAAAGAATGAAAATGAAGTCAGATCCTTGAGAATCTGCACTGGAGCAAACAAACGCAACAAAAATATTACCGTTACAATCAACGAATGCTGACTGAACTCAGTGGGAGCTATCCACATCCATCTGAGCACAGGCTTTGACTCGCCTTAGCAGTAAAGTTTAGACGTGAACCTGACCTTGAAAGTTCAAGGGTGTTGTGATTTAAAGTTCTAGTTTGATCTCATCTGCACTCGCAACAGCAGGACAACAACTTCTGTTTTCCCCTCTTTGTTAAAGAGGTCATAACTTGCCTTGGTTTTCAAAAGTTTGTTCTTTTCTTGGAAGAAAATGCAAGAAGAAAAACAGGTTTGCTTTTTTTTTTTTACAAGTAGATAAAAATAGGAGAAGAGAGAACTGTAAATGATAGAAAATAATTGCTTTAGCTGATAAAAAATAATGCTTTATTACAATAACTGGTTTTCTTGCACAGACCTTGTTTTTTTACTTCTCTTTGTACAGCAGACAGAAGATGGAATGGGGCTGACTGTGAACATGAATATAAAGGTATGCACGGATGTAGGACTTTATGAACTGCATGGGGTAGAAGTCTTGATTAGTGTTGCTGAGTAACAGATTAATTCCTTTAGCACTTTCCCGTAAACATGCCTGACTGTTTATACAGTCAGGGGCTTTAAATTGAATGCATAACTTGAATTCTGCCTCTCTTGTCCATGTGAGCTGACATCATCTGTTTCTTCAGCCCATTTCTGATTTTTCTACTTTGCCTGCCCTTTCCCTCAGCAGGGATTCGCTCTCCAGCATGTTTTGCAGGACTAGTTGCAAAGGCTGTGTGATCACGGCAGAGCTTTGCCTGCATTTGCATCCTTCCAGTGATCTGGGGGCAGAACAGGGACGGGTGCCATGCAATCAGATGCTGAGCAGCCACTCAGGGTTTCAGTACCGAAAGGGTTAGGGCTGCCTCCACTTCTGCCAATAGGAATCCTCCCATTGATTTTCACTAGGAGCAAGTTCAGGCCCTTCTTCAGTAAGTTACTGACACAAGTATCACTGTTGATAATAGTGGCCCTGCAGCAGATGGAGCGCTTCAATTATCTTGGGCCTGTGATGAATGAGCGCTATTGACAGCTGCTGCAAAATCCATAGCAGACTGAGTACTGCACAGACAATTATGATATTGCTGGTAAACATATGGCAGGATTGGATCTCTTAGAAAACTACAAACTCAGGCTCTGCTGGCCTTGGGTTTGGTCCAGAGCCAAGTTCTAGGCTGAACTTCGCTCACATGCTGTTGGAAAATCCCATAGGGATGGCAACCTGGGGTCTTAGGACTTTGGTATTTGGAGCTCATTCGGCCTTTGTTGAATATTGTCTCTGAGTGTCATTGGTGTTTATTTGGTGTGAGAAAAAGGAAAGTTTGTTTTCTTATAATACTGCTCAAAATGCATGTGTGAAGTCCTTTCAGCCTATTCTAATTCATCTTAATACATTCAGTACTACCTACAGAAGACTCTGTTTGAGCAGGTCAGCCAGAAAGAAAAAGTATTCCTCCACTGACCAAGCCAAGGGGCCAGCAATATCCATTTGTTTTAGCCAGTTGCCTGCAGTTAGTATACCAGCCAGTGAAGCAGGAGAGCAGAGTTGGTTTTATCAGCTGTTCTCTCGCTGATTCCCATCTCTCTTCGCAACAAAAATCTGGTGCATTTGGGAGCACCCGGGCAGGCTTACAGCCCCAGGAAAGGAGCAGCAGATGAACTAGGTAGCTCCTCTGTAAGATGATCCCTGCTTTTACCTAGAGATGAAGGGCAAAAAGGCAGGAGCCCCACTTGGCCGAGTCACAATCACACCTGCATCGCAGCCTTTGAGAGGGAGGCACAGCCAGGGAGAGGCAGTGCGGGACGCTGACCACTGGTATTTCTGTACCACTCTGACCTATATGCAGGTTGTGATCCAAATTCTCCCCTGAATTACACACAAACACCAAGGACAGATGCAGGCAGGGACCACATATGCTGTTTGTCCAACCACCATACAGGAGCTTTCCCTCCCCATGGCTGGGACCGTTCCTTTTCCACTCGCTGCTGCAAAGGGCTCCCCAGGTGCAAACTACCCAGTTCTCTGTGGGCTCCTACAAGCCAGCTCCCATTTGTTTCAGCTATGGCAGCTTAGTGTTTCCAGAAAAGACACTGTGATGGGTACACATCAACCTTCGACCTCCATGGGCACAACTATAACTGTCTCACCAGGGTCTGGAGGCCTCAGGACCCCGAAGCCTTCTCCAGGCTCAGTGGCTCACAGAGCTTTGCCTCGTGGTCCTTCCCAAACTCTGAAATGATGTCTTACAGACCTGGTGAGCTTCTGTTTCACTCAATCCAGAAAATATATATAAAATGACAGTTCTGTTTTTCAGTCTTTTCTTCTGGGTGAGGATAGTATTTCAGTTGCTTTGTTATATAGTTTCTGTCCTCCTTTGGCAGTGTTAACTATATTATGTGATTAACAAACAGATGCAGCAAGAGCTGTGCATAATAAATGTCCCATCAGCTCAGGGAATTAAAAAAAAATGAATAACTGCTCTTTCCTTTATTTGCTGAATTAACATTTTGAACTGATCTTCCTTCAATTGGCCATACTCAGAACTCTGCACATAAGTTAGACAACTGAGAGCAAAATTTGCCCTTCATATACACTTTGCTTCTCCGATCACATCACACCTTAGTGCCTTCCTAGAAAATGCACTGATTTTTAATCTTGCTGTATTGCCCTTACCACTTATTATCTCATTGTGAGCTAGCAAAGTTATGAGATCAAAGGCTTGAGCATAGCAGGCAACCACTACTCTAAAAAATTAGAAACATAGCCAGAGTGATCTTATCCAATTCTCTACCATTTGGTAATTTGGGACGGACTTTTGGATCCTACTGTCTGCATGGTCATTTGATTCTTTTTAATGCCAACTTGTTTCTTAAACATTATACATTACGATACCAGGTGCAAGCATTTCTCAGCACAGACCACTCTCTGAAGGACATCATTAATTGTATCAGATTATGTTTTTATTTTGTTTTTAATAAATAAAAATATGTGAACACACCTACACAGGCAAGGGATGTATGAGCTTGTTTGCTTACTTTGAAACCTGCTTACATGCAGAGAGTTCAAAAGCTTGACTCAGACATCATGCTCTGCTTGGGGGAGGCTGAATAAAGAGGTGATGAGGGGTCAAAGAGGGAAAAAAATCCAACCAAAATGGCTACTGTAGATGACCACAGTTGATGTGAGGGCATGTATTTGCACTGGACTCATCAGAGATATCCCTCTTTGTCTGAACTGAGCATTTGGTGTTGTTTAAATACTGGTACCTTATCTTGACTACTAATATGTGGCGTCTCTTTCCCCTTTGTTCATGGCACAAGCCTTTCCTTTGGTTGAAAACAGGAAAGGGATTACTGACAGGTGAGAACTAGGTTTAAATAAGAGCAAAAGGTTTGTGAATTGAACCAGTATTTGAAAGAAGTAGCTTGCCAGTTCAGACCATTAGCTCTGCCACCATAAAGCCCAAGCCATGAGCCATTATCCTTTGCCCACAAAAAAAGAGGAGCCTTTTTGCCATGCAACTGCATGGTCAGGTTTGTTCTCCTCTCTGTGTGTGGCTTGTCCTCTCCAGTCTCAGGCTCTCCTTGACCACCTCTTCCAAACAACAGACATGTGGGGCCAGACTGTTATAAAGTATTTTACAGATATATATATACTTTTTTTTAAAAAGGGGTGTGGGGAAAGGAAAAGGGAATAGCCCACCTTTTGGGTCCAAATCCTGCCACAGTGAAATTCAAGGAAGAGCATAGATTACACAGTATGTTTTCAAAAGCACAGGTAAATGCAATAGATACAGGGAAAATAAAAGAAATAAAAGGAAACATTAAAAAAATCAACTTAAATGCCCCTGCCAACACTCACAAGAATCAAGCCATTTGCTAAAACCAACTCAGAAAGAAACAGAGGAATTGGGGACAAAAGTGGGAATTGATGTGCCCAGAAGACCATGGCACTACTTCCCTGCAAGGCAATACCAGCCTCTAGTTGGCATTGCACATCATTTCCATGGCAGCATGTGGCTCATCTTCCTCTTAGAAAGCATGTAGGGGTTCAGCGTAAAAGATTGTGGGGTTTGAGATGCTTACCAAAGTTGTATTAGCAAAAACACCAATCATGTAAAAATATGTCCTGTTCCATCTGGGGTCAGATTGCATTTGTTATCATTTAAATTTAAAATGAGGCTAGAGAAGATATAAAACCCAGATATTCTAGGAACTGACACAGCCCCAGGTCTGACTTTGAACAATTTATCGCAGAGACTAGAGTTGTCAAGGGATCAGTCATAGCCTGTAGCTGAAAGCCATAGACTGTGAGCAGGAGAAATCCAAATATGCAGGAGGAAAAAGGAAAAAAATCTGTTATATTTCATTTCTCTGTAAACATAAGACTCTTGTCCTTGTAGAAGCTTTTGCATTTCATAAAAACTAACTAGGAAAAACCCATAAACTGTCTCCAGATAGTAAGTTGGGACCAGCATTGCATTTTTCCTGATTTTCTGAATTTTTGTGCAAGGGTGCTGATAGTTAAGATTAACACTGTAGCCACCTGACACTTAAAATGCATTTTCATGATGAGGGCTGTTTTTGCCACTGGTTTTAATAGTCTTATCACTTAAATGGTCACAAAGGGGTTTAAGCATAATACCCCTATTAAGATGGCTGAAAGAAGTTCAAACCTCTGCTGGATTTATTTTTTCTCAGCCTGTCGGGCTACAGGTTTGACCAGATTCAAGTGCATTGATTCGCAGAGCACAGACAGCCTGGATAACCAGAAATCATAGACACTTCAGGGTGTATTTTTCCCTTCAAATTCATTAACTTTAGGAAGAGTTTCTATGTGGGTAACTTAAGGGGAATAATGGACTTGTGAACTTAAAAAAGAAGATATCTTGTTACTGAAAGAGTTAAGGAGATGCTTTAAAACTCAGGAACTAAGCAAATGATTTCAGTTTGGATTGATTGTAATAGGAAAAAGAAATGCCACACCATGCCAAACCATGGCCCATGGAGAGCTGAAGTACACCTTGCTTAGCCCCAGCACATGGGGTGAGGGCTGCGCAGAGGCCAGGACACCCACTCGACCCAGCACCACAGTCCCTACACAGCTGAAGATGCACTCGAATTTTCAGCAGGAGCTGGGCTCCTCTGAAATACAGGTCATCGTCTGCAGTGTCCTGGTGGATGTGAGTTGCCAGAATGAACTTGCTTTTTAACACTAGGAGATATAACACAGCAGTCTGTATCCACTACACAAATGATTTTCAGTGTCATAATAATTTTCTCTGGGACATGTCCTGAAACCTTTCAGAGCCATGCTTAGAGGGGGCTGGATATACCTACTTTCTTAGCAGTGTCTGCCACCTCCCCGCGGGTGCAATCACCAGTGCAAAGGCAATCTGTTGAGCAGTCGGTGTGCTCGGCTTGGAGGAACCCAGCTGGGTGCTGCTGGCTGGACTTCTCCCATCCGCGTGTCTGGACATGGGTGGAGATTCATTAACTCTGTGCTTCTGTTGGAATTCCTCTGCTGTGCCAACCTCCTGCTATCTGATCATTTCCAGCAAATTTATGTGGCCAGTCATGTAAAATTACGGAAAACTCTGACAAACTAGGGCAAACCATTTATTAAACTCCCGAATGAAACAATTCACCATGTCTACAGTCATTTAAATCAAATGGATTTTTGTGGATTCTAGTGAAAAACAAGGTAAGCTTCAAGAAATTTATCAGTGACATTTGTAACTCCACGGCCTGGCTTGTTGTCTTTTACTAAACAATGTCGTAGAAAGCATTTCTGTGTGGACTTCATTTGTTAACATGGTTTATGGCTCCATAAGCCTTACAAAGCCACTTAGTGGATAGCCTCCTCTCTACCCAACCGGGCAAGACTGATACCCATTTACTTTATTCTGATCAGCCCATACGCTAAAACTGATATTATCTTCTATTGCTTTTCAGTACTACAGCAATCTCTTCTCATTTTACAACTGTCAAATCCTCTCTTGCTCATTTTTTCAGCAATCACAAATGCTGCAGCCCCTACATGATTCCAGTTCCTACTTCTATTTTGTTTCTTTAACTTCATGCATAACAACCTATTCCCATAACAGTGGCTGCAGAAATCCTTCCTCAGCTCAGTCTTGTGTCTCTGAAAATGGCCTGTAGCAGGTCTTTAGGGGAAGAGTGTAAAAGCAGAGCAACCGTACAGTGATGCTTTATTCTGGCACACCCTCCCAGCAGTCTGTGCCTTAAGGGCATCGTGAGCCAGAGATTGTATCTGCATCTTTGCGTTTTGTAACGCTCGATGAATTTTTTCAGCCAGGAATTTGTCTAATTACTTTTTGAGCTCATTTATACTTTTGGCCTCTACAACATCCTGTGGCAATGAGTTCCGCAGTTTAATTATGCATTGTGAAAAAAAAACAACCCTTTTTTTTTTGTTTTAAATATGCTGCTTGATAATTTTATTTGATACCTGTCCTTGATACCCCCTTTCTTGAGTGGTAATAACTAATTTAGAACATCAACCCTTTTCTTATATTTAGGATACTTTCTCTTCATATGTACTATCCTACATTTATCAATACTAAATTTCATCCCACAGTTTTTATCAGCTGGTCACTAAGTAACATGAAATTCTTCAGCAGGACGTCACAATTATCTTTTGCTTTTACTTTTGCTCTTGATGGGTTATTTTTCTTTCCATTGCTTTTGTTGATCAATTTTATATTACAAAAAATTGTTATCTTGCTGCTCAGCTCCCTTTCCAGTTTGTTTATAAATATTTTGAATAGCATAGGTACACATGAAACTCCACTGATAATCCCCAACATGGTGAAACCTGACCATCCATTCCTACTTTTGTTTTCCTGTCTTTTATCTAGTTACTGGTCCAACAAGAATTTCCTTACCTACAAGTACTCAGTTTCCCTAAGCAGTGTCAGTGAAGGACCTTGTAGAAAACATTAGGAACCTAAGTGCAATATGGGAATAGACATAGTGTCATGTTGCAGTGCCCCCTTTTTCTTGCTGGTCCCTTGACAATCCACATTGCAAGGGAAGTCCGTTCACATCTTGGGTCTAAACTGGCCATTCACATGTGAAGTTTGACTTTAGGATGCAAGAGGCAGGGGCAAACTCGGGCATTTTTGACTGGGAGACCTCAGACTTGGGTACTCCCAAGCTACCACGAATCTTCACACCCAAACACAAGCATGGTGCTCAGCAAGTCCTTCAGGGGAACTTGGAAAGACCTGAAAATAACTCTAGTCCCATCTAAGTGTGGTCTGCATTGCTGGGCAGATGGGCACGTCCACTCCACGGAGCCTGTGTCTCATGCAGTGTGACATCATGGACACTCTTCATGTCAGCTTCTTGAGGCAGAGAGGCCCTGAGAAAAAGATGACACTCTCCCAAGGGCACAAAGGCTGTTCTCGCACTTTGTGTCTGTTAGCTGTTATCTATGCAGCGGCTGCCAGGATCTCTTGCAGCAGAGGCTGTTGACTACAGATGCTCCAACACCTTATCTTTTGCGCCATCATTCATGGATGATAGCACCAGAAGGGAGGAAGAAAGGGGAAAATATGTGTACAACCTTTGATTCCTTGTGCTACTTTGAAGGTAGTCTTGCTGGATGCTATGCCTTTGGGTTATTCTTTTTCCTTTTTACCATATTCCTATTATGTGCTTTGGTAGAATTTCTGGTTTGCTGGCCTGGCCAAGCTGTTTAGTTCTCACTTGAGAAACAAAGGCATTTTATAATCAAAGATATGTGCTCTCCTTCACCTCCCAATATATTTTGGCCTTCTACAGAAAGTGTTCCCAGGTCCAGGCTGTTTAGTGTCTGGATACAGAGTGAAACTTCCCTGAAAAGGCAATGGCCATGAAAAGGGATTGTTGCCAGATACATTGTGTCTTCATAACAAAGAGAAGATAACAGGATTGGAAGGGGTCTCCTAAAAAGCATGCTAGACAGCAGTATGCTGTCTGTTCCTCACAGACTTTGGGATGGTGCAGGAGAATATTCAGGTGGGAGAAAAAGGGAGTGAGTTATGGGTCAGGAAAGGAGGAAAGAGAGTTCCTCTGAGAACGAGGGAGGGGAGAACTGCAGAGAAAACATGGGCTCAAACATTACCTTTTTTGTGTCCTTAGCGCGCACTTCTCTTTATATGTAAGTGGAAATGGCTTCCTGGGTTTCTCTTGCATATTGGGAGTAAGGACTGCCAGTGTCAGGTTGCATAAAAGTGGCCTGTGGGACTGAGTCCTCCTGTATGCACTTCTGCTGGACAGACTCCACAAGCTGTGGCAGATTCAGTCACCTGCGGTGATGCAGATGGTACTGGGGACTTTGGTATTTAGCCTTTTCCTGAGTCTCCAGCATCTTGTTTTGAGCAAATCAAAGTCCATACTTCACCTCTAGTCTAGAGAAATTCTGGGCTTGGCTAAAATACTCACTAGGGCCTTGATTATCTGTGCTGGGCTCTACGAGTACAAGGAATGTACAGTACAGCCACAATTCCAGCACTGTTGATGACTGTGTCTCCTGCAGGAGAAAGTGCCAGCTGCACACAGATGTCAGTCCATGGAGATTGCTGATGGTGAAATCATACCTAGTGATTGGCTGGGGCTTACAAAGACCAGCAAGTGATTCTTCTAAATGAAGTTATATTGGCTCTCTCTGGCTGATACTACATGAGGGCATTCATTACATGTCCCTTTCTCTCTTGCACCTGTGTTCTTGAGGTGATGCGTGGATGCTGGCAGTAGGATACCAACTCTTCACACCAGAATATGAAGTACAAGCATCCTCATGGGAAAGCTTTGCCTGCTGCTCTTGGTCCTTGTTTTTCAGAACCAGGTAGTCCAAAAAGTGGGTGCTTGTCTGTTTTTGCCAAAACTAGCAAACACTGAGGAACAAGGAGGTTGAATTGGCCCCAGCCAATATCTGCACCAAGGGAGGTAAAGAGCAGCCTTCCACTTGCTCTTAATCACAGGACAGACCTGTGATTGCTACCACAGGACACATTTGCTTTGTCTTACAGGGATGCTTGTTCCATGCATTGTTGGTGGTCTGACTCTTGCAAAAGTGATCAATTACAGCAGCAGAATCAACAGCAGGAGTACAAGGACTGCTCAGACAGAAAAAATGAATCATAGAATAGAATCACAGAATCATCAGGGCTGGAAAAGACCTCTGAGATCATCTAGTCCAACCATCAACCCAAAACACCATGTCTACTAAACCATGTCCCAAAGTGCCACATCTACATGTTTTTTGAACACTTCCAGGGATGGTGACTCCACCACTTCCCCTGGGCAGCCTGTTCCAATGCTTTACCACTTTCAGTAAATAAATTTTTCCTAATATCCAATCTAAATGTCCCCTGGCACAACTTGAGGCCAGTACCTCTCGTCCTATTGCTGGTTACTTGGGAGAAGAGAAGAGACGAACACCCATCTCACTACAACCTCCTTTCAGGAAGTTATAGAGAGCAACAAGGTCTCCCCTCAGCCTCCTCTTCTCCAGACTAAACAATTCCAGTTCCGTCAGCCACTCCTCATAAGACTTGTTCTCCAGACCCTTCACCAGCTTTGTTGCCCTTCTCTGGACACGCTCCAGCAACTCAATGGTCTTCTTGTACTAAGGAGAAGAGGGGTTGGGCCATATTCCTACTTTTGAGCATATTATCATGATAGTGGTATGAACAAGAACAAACTATGAACATAGATCCATGAATCTGTGTAGCACTGTGCCACGGTACATGCTATTTGATGGATGTGACGTATTCACCCCAAAAGACTCTGATTTTGGACAGAACAGGAGAGAACCAGCGAATGTTACTTTACCTGGAAAACACAGAGGCAGTTTCATGCACAGCTGCAAAAGGCAGTGCAGATCTAGTCTGTATCTCCCATGTCAACATGCTCCAACCATGCATGTAATAGACAAAAGCTCCATGTCCTACCTCAACACAGTTCCTTCATCCCCAAACATGAAGAAGAAAACCCCTCTAAATTCCTTGCTTTCTTCTGTGTGCTACAATTTATTCATGCTTGTCTGGCTTGTCTTCATTTCCAGGACCCATAGGCAGAGGCACAGCATCTCACAGCAGTACATGTCTTCTGGCAGACTTGGTAGCTACCGATCCTTCAAGCCTGACCTGTTTCTGCACACAGTTCTTGGCAACAGCTGTCTTGATTTTAGATCCCTGAGGCCTTCTTAGAGATGTTGACTAAGCAGAAAGACCAGGGACGGAATTTTAGAAGCAGCCAGAGAATCAGGAATGTTATTCTTTTCCCCCGCAAAGTATCCTCTTATATCTCTAGGTTATGAAGTTTGCTGGGACCCAGTCATCGACCCAGCTGATGAAAACATTAATCTTTCATGTTGCCCATTTTCCCAGGCTAGGAACATGATTCTCCTTTGATGCTTATTGGCCAATCATGAAAATAGTTCTGCTGCATTTCTCTATCTCATCCTCACTTATTTTCACCCAAACAGAACTGCCCCTTTCTTCCTCAGGCACACATAGTGAGAAACTGCTTCATCAAACTTCCTTTGACCACATAGAAACTGCTTCATTACTACAAATTGACTGATGATCCTTCTTTCAGAAAAATCTGAAACCCACTGCCAATTATCTTTAGGTCTCTCAAGTTTCAATAAGCTAAATATGTCTTTAAAATTAACTTCAATTATTTTAATTGAATTGGAATAAATGCCACAAGAAAAATGAAGTAACAAAAAAAAAAAAAGAACCTTATTAGCATGGTGAGTGAGTTCTTATCTCCAGAGCACATCCAGCACTATTTCTGACCCAGTCCCTGGTTTAAATTCCAGGTGCAAAGAATGGGTAATCAAAAAGTTTTTCTTAACTCACCAGCACATCACATTCCGGACCTTAACTGTATGGTGACTGTGTTGTCACAACAGCTCTTCAACTTCCAGGCAGCACAGTGAAAAATGTTGGGCTATAAACAAGGCAGAGGCTGTAATCTTCTCTTCACTGGATCACATGCTGGTCCATCAGTGTCATTATTCTTGGATTTCTTACCATTTTCCTGCTTCATGTTGTTTACCAGTACAGTGAATCCATTCTGCTGAATTTGCAGAGACCAGCTTCTTGGTATTGCACCTAGAAGAGGTATGCTTGAGTATTCATTACATGGGAATTTCTCATGATTCAGCACTTAACACTGTACCTTTGACACTGAGATGTTATTTCACCTTTGTTTTTCTCCTGTGCCAAAGGCCTTTATCAAAGAAATGTTACCAATTTTAACAGCTGTTCGATAACAAAGATCCTGTGTTCTGTTCATATGGATCAGTCCAGAGAAGGGACTTAGGAGGCTCGTGCTTCAAGATCTAACATCAGTAGTCTGACAAGGGTATTGGCTACATCATCTGTGAGAAGGAAGGAGCATTTAAAGCTGTGAGTTTAGGTCACAATAAGAACCAGACATTCTGCAGCGGTGAGAACGATTAGTGTTTCTTCCTGTGAGGAGGTGTAGTTTCAGGAATGAGATGTCTGCTCTGTGGTCAGAAAGAGAGGACTCTATATAAACATTTCTGATGAAAGGTAGCACAAATGGCTCTTATTTTCCTCCATGGGCCCCTTTATAAGACATCACTTGTAGATCAAGATAAATAATATATGAGTGCATGAGTGCAGGCATAGATCACACCTTCTCAGAGATCAGATGTTCCTCTTCTTTTAGAGGTTTCAGGGCAGAAATAAAAGCCAGCATTGATGATCTTACTGGTCATCATGTAACGTGCAGTTGTGCCTTGAAAATTAAATACATAATGCCTTGGGGGTCAGGGCAATGAGTTAACCTTCCATTAGATAGTTGGAAACAGTAGCAGAAACTAGCTTATTTGTTGTCTTTAATCATAAAATACCTTGATTTCAAACTTTGTTAACACTTATAGCAGTAAATAAACCTCTGTAGATATCTCTCTTTCCCTCTTAGGCCAGCCAATACTATTAACCACATCTTCTACTTTTATGTTAGTGATCCTGCTGTGCATTTGAAAGATCTCTTTAGCTTCTTGGTGTAACACTGAAGTTGAGCCTGTCTGTTGGGGAAACTTATGGTATTTGCCATCATTTGATGAGAAGAAATAGAGGTCTCATCTCTTTTTTTAGCAGTGAAGGCCTTTGCCCCACCAACAGAGCTGGTCTCCTCCTCATCAGGGTGTCACAGACACTTTAATCAGAAATATGGGGTGGTTGTGGTGATCTCTGCTGGCCTTGGAGTTTGTGAAATCTCCTGTTTTCCATTCATAATCCATGCGGAGGACAAGAAGATCTGGATTGTTCCTAGTTATTTCTGACAAATGCAACTGCTTTCAAATAACAACAAACACTGGACCTCAGGCTTCAGGGACCAAGGAAGGAATTTCCCCTTTGAAGAAGTGCATGCAAACACACAGACAAACACATAAGCACATACGGGAACATAAAGAATAAACAAAGGCCTCCAGATGGGACAGCACAGTGTTCTCAGGTGACACGTTGAATCAGCCTTGCCTGAGTCTTGACCGGCATGCGTCGTTCATGGGCTCAGGTCATGCTGACTTCCAGATTCCGGGGTTGGGCAGGTATTTTCCATGAGGTCAGATTGCAAAAGGCAGGATCCTTCCCCTTCTGTTATTACCTGGAAAGTGCAAATCTTACAGGGATCATTTGGGCTTATCCCAATTAATCAGTTACCCGCTAAGGCAGGAAACTCAGGCTGTATTTTCTGTTCTTTAAGTGTTATACAGGAGGTCAAATGAGATAATTTGGTGGTTTCTTTTGTCCCTGAATCCTACAAAACTGTGAAATAAGAATTTAGAACATTTGGCTTGTACTTAGTGGCAGACAGAGTCATCGCTGCCATAATTTAAAGGGAGTTATGATGGAAATGGATGTAATATGCCCTTGAGAACTCTGAGATTTTTTACCACAAACAGATGATAGAGTAAGGGCAATGAGCAGAGACAGGCTGCAGTGCAGAAGTTCTGGGGTGTCTGGAGGTAGGGTGTTTGTTCTTGCCCATCTCCAGGAGGAGCTTTGCTGCAGTGAGCAAAACCATGCCAATTCCCAGACAGCAGACAATTTGGCCCTAAATATTCACATGTGTAAATGGCAGTCATAAACATGGGAAATAATAAGATACTCCAAAAGGTTACATTGAGGGTGATGAAAGCACTGATTTGCACAGGTCTCCAGGCAATATTGATAGGAAAGGAGTGTCAGGGAGAATGCAGAGAGTAACAGGTGGCAATAAGGACATACTCTTCCTGGAAACCCAAATAAAGTTAAACACAACACAACCATCTCCTTCCCCAAATGAGCTGGCAGCTCTAAGAGTTGGTTCTTTATGACAGTGTTTAGCAGCATTTCTCTTATGAGAACTAGCTAGTAAAATATTCACCTTCTCTGTGGGACTTAACACTTAAGCTGCTGGCATTGGGGCTAGGTTTCCTCATTAAGCACGGTACTTGGTTTAAAGTGTTTTCCACCACTCTCTGGTGAGGATAAATCTAAGCTAATGGTGGGTTTGAGAAGGCAGCAGTTTTATGATCCAAATACATTGCGTTGTCTATGAATATAATCTATTTTTGTCAGTTACATTGGAAAGAAATAAATTACTCATCAGTCAATCCATTATTATTATAATAAGAGCACGGCACTACTTAATTGCATCAGTTAAGTGGATATGACTTTGCCAATGCTCATAAATGCCATTACATCAATCCACAGAAATGGACCTGTTGATTTATTAGATGATGATGGATAAAGAAGATGTTGCAATCTCTTTTATAATTTAACCTGTGCTTAAAACATGTAGGTGTTTAAGGCCAATACATGTATAGTTATTACCACAGAGAGGGAAAGTGAAAAGGGAATTGTAAACCATAACAACCTCTCTCAAGTATGTGTCTATTTTGGTATGTGTAATAATCCTGAAGATGCATTTATGTAACACACTGTACAGTACTTAAGCTGCTGTGGGCTATCATGTACTGTAAATCCACATTTAATCAAAGGACCCCTGGCATATGATTGAGTACTGTAAATTTTCTTTACTGTGGAGAAATACAACTGCAGAACAGCAGTTCCACAGACGAAATGAAGCCATGCTGACTGTCTAGTGACAATAAATTTCTCAGAGGAACTTCAGGTCCATCACTGGTGATTCATTTACTGAGTGCCTGTTTTCATTTACTTATATATTTTTAACAACAAATCATTACCCAGCAGTGAGCCAAATGAATGCAGTCCTGGTAGTGATATCATTACAAGGAATGAGGACAAGTAGACTGTTATGATTTAGTAATACACCTGCAAGACCTCTTCAGTTATTTTTGCACAATTCCATTTGTCTACAAGAAAGGCTTTGCGTATGCTGGATAATGGTCAGAAATGTCACAAAAATGGAAGTCACCGCATCTCTTCTGAATGCTGCTTCTATTTGCCTTTTGCTCTTCACTGCCTTGCTGAAACAATTTGGGGTTTATACCTTCTTCTGTATTCTGCCTGTGTTTTGGGACAAAGATGATCTTTAAGAATATCCTGATTGGGGAGCTTTAAAAGATAGGGTTCCAGAAGTCTTCTGCACCAAGAAGAAAGGCCAGGTTTTCGTAAGTGTTTGAGTCCCATTTAGGCACCTGACAAGAGCAGTCATATTCAACTAATTGCTCCCACACAGAGCCCTGGAAGCTCTTGGTTGAGAAGGTCTTTGAAAAGCTGAAAAGTATAGCTATAAACACAGATCTTAGCTGTTTGAAATTCCTACTCAGAACATCTGTGGGGAAATCTGCATAAATTCTAAAGTTCATATGCAACTTTAAGTAGCTGACAGAAATGAGAAATAGACTGAAATTTAATTTGTTTCAATTAATTAAATATTGAGATTTGATATTTTTACTATTTGCACTTTTGACTCCCCAGCGGGTATAATATTATATTAGGCTTCTCAATAAGTCTTCTAATTATAATGCATCATATGAAGTCTAGAAGGTCAGTGTCTTATTAGAAATAAAAATTGAAACTTTGGAATAATACTGAATGTGGTAGCACCTGTGAAGCTGCCGTGCCTGTGTTATCATGACTCTTGTGCCCATTATTCAAGCTGAATAAATAGATTTCTTCCTGAGAAGCTTCCTTGAAGTCAGTGAAGTGTGCAGTAAGTCTCCCTTTGCCATGATTGAAGGCACCAGTCTCTGACCTCAAATAAGGAAAGAGATTTTGATTTTGCTGAACCTTTGGACCACATTGCACAATCTGGTGGAGTTCCTGGTATGCTGACACAGGAGAAATCTGTACAACAGTAAAGATTTCTGAGTTATCTCAGGAAGGAGGAGAATAGTCAGTCCCTTTCAAGAACTACTCTCTGGGTTGCACAGCCCATTCAATCTCCTCCTGCTGGTGGCAAAACAAAGCAAGCCACAAGCACACCTTCATGGGCTGCCTCCTCTGATCACCATACTTACCAATAAGGGGAAGATTGAGCACCTTGATGTCTGTCCCCCAAAGGAAAGTTGTTGCAGCCCTACGAGCTCTAACACTGCTGTTTCAGGCAACGAGGAGCTTTTTATCCCCTCCAGGGCTCTGAGTCCTCTGGTGGAACCATGAAACCTTGAATAAACTTTCTAAGGAGCCTGCTCAGACTGGGGGCTGTCCCTGATCACACTCTCTGGTCTGAGATTTTATCGGGTTGCTGCAACAAACATATTTCTGGTTGACATTTTCAGGAGAGCCTCAGGAGGTCTGATGAAGCATGTCAAAAAACACAAACCCGAGAACCAATCCTATACGTGTCAGAGGGGCATCCAGCCCTAGAGTAAATTAAAAAGTATCTCCAGTACACTGACTTTGGTAGCATAACTAACAGCAGGATTTGGCCCATTGTTTCCTGGGAAAATTAATGAGCTGTAAGAAAAATATCTGACCATCATTTGACTTATCAAAGCCATTGTGACTCCTTCCCTAAATAACATTAAGATGAATCATCTATTATTTGAGAATTGAGAGTCACGGTAGTGACTGAAGCCAAGCTAGGAAAATAGCACTGCCATTACTAGCTTTGCAGGATTGAACTTGACGTGGAATCTGGGGTTTTGCCCTGACAATACCACAATGTTTGAAATCTTATTTACTTTGTGGGGTTTCTTTTGTACTAGCCTACTCACTCTAACATCACATGAAACCTTTAATAGGTGTCCTACATACACGGAATTTATTGTCAGCTGCTCAAATCCTGATCTCATGCGCAATGGTGCAAAAAAGAATGAGGGTGCTGCAACCAGTGCAGAAAATGTCTATTTTCCTTCTGCAAAATGCAGTCACTGAATTCTACAGCAATGAAACTGGACCTGCAGGTGGATTATTGGCATTACTTTGGGAATGCATTTTATTTGATCTTTATTGATTTCACACATTTTTTAAAGTGTCTTTTCTACCCTCTTCACTCTCTCACTGCTTCAGTTGCACAAATGAAAAAATATGGGAACCCTCTGGTGGCCAAAATAATATCTGTAAATCCTACTCAGCCTTAACCACCTCTGCATGATCTAGCGATAAGGTCAAATTCTGTTGGCGTTGCATTATTAATGTTCGATCACCTTCTTCCTTCTTTGCTGTTCATGTACATTTGTACATAACCTGTATGTCATTACCACTGTTACACAAAATGCCCTGAATTTATCTAGACAACTTAAACAACATGGTTTTTATTGTGGTTGAAGGTCTGTTGGTCATTAATTGCTGATCACACTCTCAGTGATTGGGACATTTCAGCACATTTAAATGGTGAAGGAGTGGATTAAACAGTAATCAGGATTGCCTATCATGAAGTCCTCTATGCAAGTCAGTCCAGATGAGAGCATGCTTTAAGATAATACTTTCTGCCTTTATCCTCAAAAACAGATGAACTTTTTCATCATCCTCCTCCCCCCCTAATACTACTTTTGCATTTAAAAAGTAAGAAATGTGAGCCCTCCGGTGGATAGAAAAACACCTGGTAAATCCTGTTTAAGGATTAGGGCTTGGGGCAAGTGAGCACTGATGAATTGGCACAACCTGCCTACCTGCTGTGGAATGGCTTCTTTTCTACACTGCTGTCATGAGCAAGGGCAACGGGCCTCCAGCAATGTAGACTTAGAAGTCCCCAACTTCTACTGCAGTGGTGTTTGGACTTTTTTGACTTGTCAACTTCATTATGTCTCCTAATGAAAGCGTAGACTACTCTTGCCTTGCTTTCAAATTGCAAGGTAAGCATGCAGAACAGACTCATTTTTCTTAGCAACCTTCCCTGGATACTGCAGAAGTATTTAAATTCTGCCAGAGATCTATGGACCACAGTCTGCTAGTGCCCTCCAGTTTGTCAAATGGATGAAGGTCTGGTATGAATCACCACTTTTCCATTTTGTGCCATTGTACAATCAATACACACTCATATAAATGAGCATGCAATGGCCAAGGCTCCAGAGGGAGTTGGGCTCCACATATTGCTGCATCAGAAAGTGGTTGCATCAGATTCCTGCTCTTCTTTGCTGATGTTAACGTAAATTTTATTGCTGTGTTGACAAATTTGGCCCACTGAAAGTCTTGTGGAAATTGCGACAATCAGTATTTCCTGATCAATGTGTTGCTTACATTTTTATTCCTTTCTTATAGGGAAATGAAATAAGTTGATTTTCATACATTAATTGAATTCTTTTCTTGGAAAAGAGCTAATTCAGACAACTGTATACTAATTTATGGTCATAAAATGCATCAAGAAATATGCATATAAGCCGCTCACTTAAATCCTAAGCTCTTCAGGGTAAGGATCATATATCTTTGCCTTGTAATCCTCTGCAACACCTATTGCGACACCAATCATTTGTAATGCCAGATTCAACATGCATTACGGTTTCTTACTTGACATCAACTACTTGATATCAATGAAGCAGTAAAGGGCATTCTTCATCTGCTCTACTTTGCCATCTGAAATTTGAAGAGTCTAAATCTAAGCAAGTCACTTTTCAACCTCCTTATAGTCAATAGATAAAAGTAGGCAACAACAAAGAATAATTAATCACACATCAAGCTGGACATCTAAGACAGGTCAGGCATCCCCAAGGAGTGAGCCCATGCACTGGACTGCTGATTATCCACGTTTAAATTGTCGGCCCGTTCCCTGAAAGGGTTTGTGTGTATGCCAAACAGCACTCCCCTAGACGTTGCTTAGGCATGTTTCTGGGGAAAGATGTCCCATAAGGCAGTCCTGGCACAGGGCTGCACCAGATATGGTTCACCACTGCACAGCTCTCCACTATTGCCATGCAGTATACCTGCAACCTCCATTTCATGCTGTGAAAACATCAGTCTGACAGACTGTAGCACAGCCCTCGCATGATTTCAGACACTTGCAACTGAAGAATATCATGTCCCGAGGCCATGGAGGCAGCAAATGAGGCCGGAAGAAGACCCAGAGCCAATTGCATGGGTGAAGCTAGGTCTTGATGCTTGGTTTGAAGGTCAGTCTGCTTTCTACTCAATAACCCCTGTCCCCTTTTTGTAAAATACTATATAGGTAACCTGAGTTTCATTTTGGGTTTAAAAAGCAGTATTTCTGTCATGTCAACTATATGGTGATTTTTTATTATTGCATTTTATTTAGGCAAATACAAAGAGAGATAAGTAAAGCCCAGGAGCAGCAAGTAGGCATAATAGGAGTACATCAAGAGAACCAATACTTACTGTCATGTGGATATAACAGTACTACTGTATCACAGACTCAAAATACTTCAAAGTGAACCTGAAGATATTGGTTTCCAAAGGAGCTACAGAGACCCAGTTCACTCAGCCAGTTCAGCCTTTGGTAGCAGATGAGGGCAGGGGAAAAAAGCAGAAAAGTATTGACTGTTTCGTTAATGTGCTGCTCCTACAATACAGGAAGAAATGCTTTGTGAACCTAAAAGTATGTATCTTACTGCTGCCTATCTATACATGTGCAGTGTTGCTTTGCTCTGAAAAATTGTTACAAAAAAATGGCACCTCCTTGCACTTCTGGGTACATGCAAATGTAGCTGTAAAACGGCATAGTGTACAATAAGCCTTCCAAGTCCTAGGTACCTAGGACTGGATGTATTGCTAGTTTTTGCTCCTTCCAAAGCATCAGTTACTTCAGGGAAGCTGGATTGCACAGGATCCCCGAATTCCTCAAGACCTGGCATTTAGGAGGTAGTTTGGTCTGCAGAATCCCCTCTGCAATGGCAAGAGACATTAAGAGAACCCACCTTAATATATAGTCCTCAGACTGGCTGGACAGCCTGGACAGTGAGAAAAAAAATAACCATTTACAGACAAAATGAGCACATGCACCCTGCAGTCTTTGTGATAGAGTCCATGCATAATCCTGTAGTGCCATTTTTGCAGGTACTTCTAAGAAAGGAGTTGCATTTAAAGTCCATGTTGAGGCAAGCAGAGGGGAAATAGCTTTTCATTTCTCAGCAGCCTGTAGCAAATTGATGGTGTTTTGGTTTCATGGCTTGGGGAGGAGTAGATGAAGGCAGAGAACAGCACTGAGGCAATGTGGGTTGTGTTCAGACCACCTACAATAGGTGCCTTGCTTAGTTGTCGTAACTGTTATGGCAACTTAGTTCAATAAAGCAATGAGACGCCTACAATTGAGGTCTGCTAGATTTTGGCTCTCTGTGCAGACAGTGGATAGAAGCAGTTACTATGCCTAAGTTAGGCACTTGTAGTAGGAGGGTTCAATGAAACTCCATGTGCTTCTGCCTCACCTGCAGAATTACATTGCCTTTTACTCAAGTAGGCTATGTAATGTTGGCAGAAACCAACAAACATCTGAATGACGTTGTCCTCTGTCTGTATGGCAGATATAAATAGGTTGCAATAGAGGTGTGCTGTGTCCACAACTGCTTGGCTCCTTAGGGAATGGTCTTCTCTACGTGCACAAAAGTAGGGAAGCTGAGTCTACTCAAGAAAAGCTTCCAAGATGTTCCCCTTGCGATGAGGATTTATCCTGCTAATCCTGTGCTGTGGAATTGCCCCTCTAGCCCCTGTTCCCAGAGGCTTTACTGCTGGCAGACTGCGACAATGGTCTCCACCCATTTGACCCAGACGTTGTTGGACAGCTGAAGAACTAGCGAAACTGCACCAGCTGAAATTTGCTTTCAGTTTATTATCTGTGTAGTGTCACTATAAAGGTCTGAGCTAATCTTAGCTGCATAATGGGCTGGTAGAAAGTATTCCATTTGTTATACAAATAAATATTTGCTTCAAATGTGGTTTCCCAAAGTAGGGTCACCTTGCACGCATCTGCTTCCAAAAATGCATCTGCTTTACAACAAGGTAGTAATTATCCTTTCCTCAAGGGGGTTCAGTTTGAACCTACTATGTGTACTAGACTGCTGGCGAAGTTTTTAATTTTGGTTTATGGTGTTTGTAGTTTTTGGAGGCACAGGATCAAACGCTTGAAATGCAGTGTTCATCTGATACTATGTACCAACCCCAAATACAGGTAGGGTTTGCTTGGTGGGCTTTTTTCTTCTTCAAGAACAGTTCTGTTCTCCTGTACATTTTTTTTTTTTCTGAAAATGTCAGTCAGTTGAATGGATAGATGCAGAAAGCAAGTAACTTCATTTTACTGGTAAAATACCTCAGTGGAGTAACACAATAGCATTATCATTCTTCTTTTTTACTGGTTCTTCTTTTAATCTGTATGTCATAATAATGTCATTAGAGGGTGACTTCATCTTTTTAGCAGGCTATTTCTGCAGTACTTAATGTCTGTTTGATCTTTCATTCAGGTATCTATTACCATACGTATCTATTATAAGTTGAAAAGGTTTTTAGTCTGACATAACATTGGAGGGGAAGAAATGTCAGCTTTATTAAACCTCACAGTTCTGAGATTGGAGGTAAATTACTTAATCAGCACATTTTTGAAGTAGCATACTGAAAAAATCTTAACAAAATATGTAGTTTTTCTTTATTTATCTTCCCTCCTCTCTTTAATCTACCTCACAATGCACTTTGCCCTGCTTTCTCTGGAAAGGGGGCAGTGAGTGAAACAGTGTCTTGGATTAAGACAGAAGGCAATGCCTGAGCCCAGTTTCTACTGGACTGAGCAGCTTAGTGAGCTCAGGGTTGGGCACAAGAAGAGGGAGGAGGAGGTTGGGGAGTGACATGGTCTTTAGCCTCTCACATGCCATAGCCTTGTATTGCAGAGGGTGATTCAAAGTGTACACTCATAGCTATCCGCTCCAAGACACACCATTCTGCCATGGTGGTCTTATGGTGATGGTTAAGGCAGCAGAATACTGCACGAAGTCCTAGGGCCATCAAAGTCAATAAGGAGACTTCAGGTTGTTTTCGCTTTTGATCTATAATGTTGGGCTGATGTGCAATTCAGGTGAATTAGGGCCTGATTCAGCAAGGAGCACAAGCACTTTCACAACTTCTAGTGCACAAACCATCCCACTGAACCAGACAGGATTGCCCATAGGGGTGATATCTGTATTTATGTGGCTTGCTGAACTAGGACTGCGAGAACAATGAGATAGTGATGGCTTTTCTCCCAGGGTTTGTGGCTGTCTTCATCTGTCTGACAATTCTCAGCAGTGGCACCAAGGATGACAGGCTGGGCACCAAACAGCACACAACTCAAGTCCTTTTGAAGCAGGGAAGTGCAGAATGCATACAGAAAGGCAAGAGAAGGAGGGAGGCTCGGGGTGTGTGTGTGTGTGTGTGAATGCTCAAAGGCATTAGCATACATTGACTACTAGTTCTTAAGCAAACTAAAAGTTGGTGCTGCCACTTCAGATTTTGCTCCTTTGAGGTATCTGGCAGGTGAGTTTAGGGGTGCAGAGGCTATGCTTTAGATACAAATTGCCACACAGACATTATGTAGACTAGAACAAGGGTATGTTTGCAGATGCCCTGCTGTAACTCCTTGTATAACACTAGCACTGCTTTTTCATTTAACTTTCAGAGGCATGTGCAGTTGTGTCTTGGTTGTCTTGACTGAAAGAATGATCCTGTGTGTTTTAGCTGGATCTTCTTTGCTACAATCCATAACAGATGCCATTGATGTTTTTGTTACTATCGCTACTTGACGGCTTTCTGCTACTGCACTTCACATTCCTGAAGCCGAAAGTTTTGTTCTCTTGGCCACCGAGAAACACTACACTCTTATTTTGGAGTCTCCCTACATTCCAAGATAGCACCGGTAACAGAGGACACGCAAGGGTCAACAGCTCCTCGGCCAGTGGCACAACCTCATTTATTGCAGCAAAGAAGTTTTCAGAGTCTGTAAATGCCCTAGGGAGTGTTTCCTTCTGTGGCCCAAAACGGCTGTCATTTGCTCTTTGTTCCTGGGCAACTCATGGAGACATAGACAACTGTGGTCAAATATTCTGCACCCAAACTTGTCCCATCCTGGCACTGAAAACTCTCACTGAGCTCACTTGGGGTCTTGAATTCACATTGTGTGCTTTGATTTTGTGATTGGTAATGACAAGTTTGTGCCATTCCTAGACTAAGGAAAAGCTGGCAGCAAGCTTAAAATATGGTATGTAATGACATTTGCACTAAATTGTTCCAGAAACACTTTACCCTCTGGAGCAACTGGGAAAATGAAGGTGAGAACTTTTAGCAATATACACCTTAAGCTGTGTGAAATTCTGCCCTAGATTTTGTTTATATTAACCTGTCGAATGAGATTCACGGTTGTAACTGAGGTCCCTACTTGGCCATGAATAATAAAGACAATACTGAGATTTAGGTGCAAAAGGAGAGATCAAGGTATTTTGACGAGACATTTTGCCTCCTGTAACATTTTTAGCTCATTAAGTCTGAGATGAGAAGTGCAAATAGTTGACATACACTTGGTCTGAGGAGTTGGCATCAACTTTCAGGCTTTTTTTTTCCCCAAGTGTCAAACTTATACAAGCAGCCTGTGAAGCTTCTCTTCAGTCCCAGCACACAAACACAGTAATCTCAGATGGAATGACCGTGACATTGGTGACATCTCTTCTTACCCATTTCCATCACTAGAAATCAAAGATCTCATTTCCAAGTTACCTGTAGCTATATTCTGTTACTGCTTCCCTGCAGAGAAATGGGATAGATATTTTTGTCAGTTCTGTTCCAGACATATAGCTGTATAATTTTTTGCACCAGTAACTTTTATATTTTCTTGTTTAATTGTTTAATTGTTACTCTAGGAGAAATATGTTACTCTAGGAGAAACAATCTGAGGGTTCTTGTACATACCTAACAGTTTGTTAAATAATGGCTAGAAATGCATGATCTAGCATAGACATTTCTTAATATTTGAGAGTGTCCAACAAGTAATATTTTTAAACAAAGGAAGACAAGAAAACCCCTGTAGAATGGTAGCTCTCAGTCTGTGCTAAACACTGACAATCTGGTTTAACACACCAAAAAGTCACCAGTTTTTATACCTGTGTCTGTCCTGGTTTCTACAGGAAGGTGTCTGTCCCCACAGCAGTGCCAGCAGGTCTTTACAATACTGATGCAGCATGTAGCAGAAGGAGATTTTCCACTTTTGTAGATACACAACCTTTTTGGGCAACATAATCTATACTGATAAAAATCTCTCTCTGGTCAGTGTCCACAGGGAAGATTTTTTTCAGCCTAATTTTGGCTGCTAATGATGTGAATTTTTCATACTGAAGCCAATATAGCTGTTCGGGAAGAACATTGTCAGCCAGGCCCAGCCTCCATAAATCAAGAGTGTGCCAAGCCTGCGTTAGCTGAGCATCTGGATGGGGCAGCAGGAGATGCCTTTGGGCGTTGCTCTGCCTCTTTGCAAGGCAGCCAGGAGACTGAAAGTGAAACTTGTCTGTGGAAGCCGGACTCTCATCACATTTTTGTTCCCAGTGGCACAGAATGGGGCTGGCAGAGGGTCCGGGCTGGACCCACGGTGGGCAGTGCAGTGACAGACAGAGGTACTGAGTCCTCAGGAGGAAAAATGTATGAGAACACAAGGCAGAAACCTGAGAAGAACAGCCATACCCATGTATTCATTTGTAAATTGCTGGCATTTTAGCTGGGTTCTCCTAAAACACAGTATGCATAAACTGCATGGGTTGTAGTGCTAGCACCAGCCTCAGAAGAAGAGGGAGCCCCAATTTCAAAGTAAGTTGCCCAGTGAAGCACTTTGGTCTAGGGTCAGTCCCTAACCTTTGTCTCTCATTAAAATATTGTTCAAATGCTAAAAACGTTCTTCCCACTGGTTATATCATTATGAGTGTTTACCCTGCCAGTACCTGGAAAAAATTGCTCTCTGAGGTAGAGCCAAATACCATTACTAGATCTGCGAAAGATTTGACAGTGAAATTAATTAGTTAATCTTTGTAAAGTGCTTTGAAGATGAAGAGCTCACTATGAGTTTTAGGTAATGTTATTATAGGTTAGTGAGTCATTTTGTAAATTTAAGGCAGAGGGGTCTCTTTCACAACGTCTTGTAGCGTGGCCTTCACCATGTCTGTGCGGCTGGCCGGTATTGTCCTGTCGCCTCCTGCATCCTTCCCTCCACCTGCATTCGTGTGCTGCCTATAGTCCTCCGGTGCGAGCTGTGTGGGTCAGGGACTGGGCTGTTCTGGGGGCAGATTTGCTTTGGGCCGTGAGAATCTGCTGCTAAAAATTGCTTTCATCAAGTTTCACTCCTTGCCATTGCTGCCCCCCTTTCCTGGGAAGTTTGCCATCAGATCCTGTTTTGGCAGGCGGCTACTTCTCCTCTGCCTGAACAGACTCGGACCCCAACATCCCCAGTCTCCTGCAAAAGGGTGGCCCAATCCACTCTGGCTCGCTGCCCTGGGCCCCACCTGGATGCTCTCTGATCTGCTTGTGGAGCTCATAGTTGGTATTAGGTCAGGGACTTTCCTCCTGCTCTGTGTTTGTGCAGAATGCAGCACACTGGTTCCCCAGCAGACTCTGAGATACTGCTGTAATGCAGGCAATAAATAATAACAACCTTTAAACCTCTAGTGCAAATTACAGCCTCATGCAACACCTACATAATTTTGTATAATATTAGCACAGTAGCTATCTCAAGCTATAGCTTGGGAGAACTATATTCAGATAAGAGAATACACAATAATAACCCTTCCATCTGAAATCAAATGGAATCGTCTAAATGCCTACAGCTCCTTTTCTGCCACCATCTTTTTTATAGAAAAGAAGGAACACAGAAGGGAAGTGAGAATGTGAGATAAATAACCAAAGACAAAAGGAAAAAAAAATAGTAAAGCATAATAATGATGCACTTTCTCTTCTATAATACACAAAAATTCTTCTTATGACTGAGTCCCCCTTGCATCTAGCACTCCATGATTACACTGAAGGAGATGAGCCCTCTCCCAGTGTTTATAATCTGAGGTTCCAATCTTGCAAACATTTACATGCATGGTTAACTTTATGCACACAATTAGTGCAATTGAAGTCATGCCACTTGCAAGACAAGATGCAACAAGTGAGTGTATCAAACGCTAGGTGGGAAGAGGGCGGCAGACAGATGAAGGGTAGTAATGATAAGATCATGTGGTTACCTGGGCTAACTCTGCACGCTCAATGACTCCAAATGCCTTTTTTATTTTTGAATCATCACTTAAAAAGATTTCCCTGTCACTCTATAACTGCTTGTTGTGACTCAGAAAATGCTGGGCTTACTCATGTTCGTATAATATGTAATTAGTGGACTTTTTCATTTTCCCTTCATAGAAATGATATCTCTCCACCACTAACTAACCCTACTTTTAAAATAAGAAAAAAAAATGACCCCAAGCCTTTCTCATTTACTGCTTTCCTTCTCTCTGTTTGTGTATTAACCTCCCCCTCTAGATACCTTCTCCAAATGAGCATCTTCTAGTTTCCTGAGGCTTTTCTTATCTTCGTTGCAGCTATCCAAGAGTCAAGATCTGAGGAACAGGAAGGCAGACATCTCGTTGACCAAATATAGCAGACACCACTTACATTCAGGGCTCTGGGGTTGGGAACCACATGAGGGCTGCTCTTGACAACATCCTGGCCTTGCTCTGTCCCTCCTGGTTCCTACCAATCACCACCACATGGGGAAGCAGACCATGAAGTCTGGCAGTGCCAAAATTACTGGGGAATCTGGACCAGCTGGGAAGGGAAAAACAGCATTTTTCAAGGAACACCTTGCTCTTACATTTCCTAGCTCTTTGGGGAGATGGGACAGCCCTTTTGACAGCTAAATCTCTCCTTCTTGGAAGATCTTCTAAAAAGGCTGTTGCCCCATAGACTGCTGTAGAAGGCTTTGCAAAGTCAGATTTAGAAAAGTCACACTATGCCACTCCACGCACACTGCTGGATACTCGAGGCACGTTTGTGGAGCAGGGAACTCTTCAAAGTTGGATGGACTTGGGAAGACAATTTAGTTTACACGTAACATTGTTATCACATAAATTAGAATAATTATCACATTTGTGTTGTATTTTCATGATATTTGCTTCACTTAAATTGTTGTTATAAAATAATTTTATGAGTTATGTTGCTATACTCTGCGGCAATGTAAGGGAGTTTTCTGAACTCAATGGTAAGGCCATGTGATTTAATTGCCACACTATTTGTTAATTAGTCTGGGTGAAAATGCCAGCACCTGAGTGTGTTTGGAGAGTGGGCGGTGAGAATGTAACTTTGTGTGAAGTAGTTCCAAATGCCAGAGAGCTTGAATTTGTGGTTCTGATTTCTTGATGTTCTGACTTCTTTAGCTCTATCAGCCAAATAGCTAACATTTAAAGTTTTCACCCGCAGAACTTTTCTTGTGTATCATCTCATGCATCTGAGTGGAAGAATGTTGATCTGATTCATCACTGGGTCACATCTTGCGTAGTGCAAATGGGTTTGGATCACTCTCAGGCCAGAGAGGCAGCATTTTATGCCACGCGGCAAGGGTTTAATTGTCTCAAAATGGGGGGGCATCACTGGCCCCCTCAGTGTCTGGCTGATGTAGTTGTAAAGAAATTTGCTTGATTTCAAAGGTAGACTTGAGTCCATATAGTCGTGGGATACCTTGCAAAATCTTCATATAGTCTTGGTCCTGTAGCAGAATCTGGTCAAGGCAGATATACCAGACAGCAAAGATAATGCTGCTCATGCATAGTTTGTCTTAGATATGGGTAATGATGTATAATAACATTGGCTTTTTCAGAGACATGAAGCACTGTTAATGAAGCTTCTGATGGGGCCAAAGGAGCTATAGGTCTTTTCCCAGCCATTGATCTGGTTGTAAGAAGCAGCAGCCACAAGGCTGTCAGTCTTCTCAATGTTAATGTACCCAGGGCCCGAGCTGCAAGTTATGTTTTACATTATGCATGTTATTTCTGGGCTAGCAAGTTTAAAGTTCAAACATCAGATGAGTTTTGTATTTCAGGGAGCAGTAAGGGGATGCTGCACTCTCATGTTCTTGCTGATGTTACAAAGCAAACTACAGCAATCTGTGAGTTGGCAGTCACCCACAGCTTTTAAAGAGCATGGATGAGAAAATAGCCATGCTTCTGCCATGTTTTGGAAATACAGGATAAAACACTCCCTACATAATACATGTTTTGATGACTTCAAGGCTTAAGGAAGACAAACGGATCTAGAAAGGATCCCGGAAGGATCCCTTTGCTGCATTGTAACAGATGAAGCAACAGCCTGGCAGGAGAATAACTTGAGAGCAAGGAAGTAACTAACCCAGTGATGGACTGACAGCTCCTTTGGTGCAGTCTGAGGCTACAGGAAAGACGGACTGGCTCAGTGCAAGAAGAGGAAAAAGTCCTACTTGTAAGCGGTCCCTGTCTACCTGAGACCCAAACTGGTTACACACAGATATTAATCACACAGGGAATGCACGTGTATACACTTGGGGTTAGCTGGCTCTGGTTTAGTTTTCCTGAGTTACTATTTTCAGCCCAACAACCCACCATAAACGTGTGTCAGAAACACATAGCTAAAAAAAATATCTCTCTAAAATACACATTACAGCAATTTTCTTCTATCCAGAGGAACTATCTTCCTTTTAGCAAGTGGGTAAACCCTGTGTCCACATCATCATTCTCTTCTGCTGTGCTGACCATTGATAGCAACAGTAAAGATGACATAAAACAATGACATAAAATGCTAGTGCTGGCTTGCACTAGCAGGTGGGAAAACTGCTGAGTTCTGCACTACCCTAAAGGTAATTATTTCACTGTCATTTCAGAGCAGAGTCTGCTTATATGAGAGGGAAACTGCAAGTCACCTGTGCTTAATATCTAAGTTCACATTAATTTATACACAGTGGGCTGAACCATGCCCTCATTTATATGCATGCTGCCCCACAGTGATTATGCAAGAGGAACTGAGTGGAGAATTTGATCTACTGTGATTTCAAAAATAGCACTATGAAGTAAAGTTAGTATAAATGTGGAGGAAGTAAATCCACAGAAGAACATACTCTAGGGTGTAAACCAACAAGCCTGGGTGATGATGCAATCAGTGAAACCTCGGCACCTGGATGGGGTCCCTGCCCAAACAGCAAACTCTCTCAAACACGCTCCACTCCATCACATGTATTGAAAGCCACCAGTGGTGAGGAAAGGCAGGATGCCCCTGGGCATTGAGAGCCCTCGTGGGCTAAAGAGTAGAAGAGGAGGGAAGAAATAGGCTGTTGAATCACCCTGTAGATAATTGTGGCTCAAATTCAGAAGTGTAAGGTAAAAATTCACTACATGCATGAAACTAAAACTGTTTTATTTCAGGAAAGCTGGCAGAGTGTTTCAACAGCTTCCTGTGGCTTAGCTGCTATGACACAGTAGGAATAACCTTTCTTCTGTCTGGGTCTTAGGAAGTATTATGTTTCATCCTTGCTGAGTGACCTGCATTTCACAGGTCAGATGTAAAAATTATCCAAGACTCTATTCTCTTGCCCCTCAGCATGTTGGGGGTTCATTAGAAAGAGCGGCTGGCCAGGGTGTACCTGGCACTCAGTGCTCATTCACCCTTCCTTGATCATAGTGCTGTCCACATCCCCGTGTGTCTGATCACTGGCCAAGATGAAAGCCAGATCCAATACCTTCAGAAAGGGGATCTCTTCCCTTCCCTTCGTGTCAGCCTGAGTGGTTCTCCCTTGACCCTGCAAGCGAGGGGCAGTGGAGGGAGCAGGCCGGCCAGACCTCCTGCTGCATCCGTGACACGGCGGGGTAGAAAATGATTCAGTTCCTAATAGCGGCTCTTGCTCCTCCTGGTGTCTGTTAGTGCCAGCAAGGGCAGCAATTGTTAGGGTTGACAGTGCCTAGAAAAGCTCAGGGCCTCCTATCAACTGCGAAAAATCAGCACTAGCCTCAGCCTTAAATTTTTCTGGTTTTCTGTGTTGTTTCTGTTAGGGCCTCATGTAAAACAAAGTCACTGAACTGCCATTCTGATGGCAGGACTGATCATGAGAATTTGAGTCGCATATCCAGCACTGTAACTCCATCGCAATGACAAATGATGGCGCTTCATAGAGTATTTCTTAAGGATACTGTGCTCAGATAATACTTCTGCTGTGGTGTGCTACATCATTTCCAATTTGGAAATACTCTGATGGTAGAAGAAGACATCTTTTCCAGTCTTTCCTTATTCCTAGGTACATAATTAGTTTTTATAGGGACATAATAACATGGTAGCTTATACATAACTATAATGTGTAAAGTTTGTAAAATTTAAAAAAAATCCTTTAAAATAACTTGAGAATTAGCAGCAAAGCATTTAGATAATTTTGCATGTTGCCAAAGGTACTTTCATAAAAGTGAGCAACAGTCGTAAGAACATGGGCTAGAAGTTGGGTATTTCCTCTTCTGGTATCAGTGTAAAACCACAGAGAGGGAGCTTTACTGGCTTTCAAGTTCAGGACTTGTCCTTACAACTGTGTATCATGAACCACATACTAGCTACTCGACAGCTTTAACAGAGAGATCACATTATGTCTTTCTTCAATGTAACTCACAAATGGCCTAAGAAATGGTAGCTGTAATTCTGTGAATGCTGAAGTGCATGGGAAAAGTGAAATTATTTAACTGAAGATCCAGAAGAAAACTGCTGCAGAGTTGAGGGGTTTTGCCAGCAAACCTTCTGGCATTTGGAAGAACAACTGTTTTTTTTTAAATGTTAAAATTACTTATAATTTATAATTTATTTGGTTGGTAGCACCTAAAAATCAGAGAGGTTAAAAATAAATATTTTCATTACATTACAGCATTTCAAGTGATCTGATTACATTTTTCTTACTGAGAAAGGGGCTATCTTTCAGAAACCCAAAATTCATTTCAAATTGGACTGTCATCCACAACAAGCACAAATATTTATTCCACCTATGCCTCTGATGTAGCTGTGGTTTTGAATGGATTGTCATTCCTGTTTTTCTGTGGATATTTAGGGTTATATGTCCTTAACCATGCAGACAAGTGTTTGCAGGGCTTTAAAAACTCCTGAGGTGGTTCCTATTGAGCTGTGTAGGAGTTGGGCATCTAGAAACCTCATAAAATCTCCCTGCCTGTTTACACTGGAAGGACCTCAAGACACCTGAAGATCTGACTCTAAGGATGGGGTTCATCACATCTAACACTAGCCACCAAAAAGACACGTGTCTCACCTAAGCGAACCACCTCGCTCACATCCCGAAGGGGAGCTCAGCCTTGTCAGACGGCAAGGCAGCCTCCTCACAAAAGGCACCCAGCTCAGGACACGGTCACTCGGGCTTCATGGAGGTTTCTGACTCTTTCCACTGACATCAGGGGCAGCTGAGATCCATGGCTTAGATGAGATGCTTAACTTTTAAAGCGACCTAATTTATGGGAGATTAATCCAACACTAAGGTGAGGTATGGTACTGGAGTTATAAATACAATCCTGTTACAGGCACATGTAACTAGTAGCTACTACTGCCTGCATGTATATTTTAGGCACTTTTAAAGTCAAAACTTAAAGGGTTAGGAGCCAAATTCACTGACTTTTATTATTCTCATTGATCTTGATCCAGCTAAAACCTGTAGAAGAGACACACAGTGCTAAAAACAAAAACTCCCAGTTAAGGTAAACTCCTAGATACTGAAGGTTTTGCGTAAGATCAGTATGGGAGCTTCAGGCAGGTAAACAAGTCACAAGGTAGCTTAGGTGTGTAAAATTACTGTGGATGTCTTGAATTAAGTCCAACTCATCTCCTTTTTATATCAACATAGGGTGCTATAGGCCCAAGGCTGTGCTTATGCTTTTCCAGCATAAGCATTTTTCTGTATGCAAAAGCTCCATCTTACCTGAATGTTATGAACATAATTTCTAAAGCTTTGTGAGATCCCTGGGTTAAATGCAGTGCATAACTGCAAATGGTACAATTTAAGTTGCTGCACTACTAAAAGTGGAACTTTGATGATACCCAAATATAGGTTTGATAATTATTTGGTATGATGGATCGGTTAACAATTGTCTTGTGAGTAGTCAACAGCCTAAATTTGCTACACCCCAGTCTGTACATTTGGGGTCAGGTCTCCTCTTCACCTTTCCTGGAATGCCAGCTATGATGAGCAAGCTATTTTCAGTTTCTTGTTAGGAAGCTGCCTTTGGACCAGTTCCTACACTACTTAGCATTTTGCCTGAGTAGCAAATTCAGGATCTGGCCCTAGGAAACCTGTTTTCTTGGCACTTTGAGCCAATTCCTTATTAGCGTAGTTACCTCTAATAATCTGGTATGTGCTGTCTGCAGTGGCCTGTGTGGAAACATCTATGAAGATGGAGTTGTTGTGACACTTGTCTCATGAAAGAACCTCTCCAGTTCTTCACTTTGAAGGTCCACTAAAAGGTGTGTCTGTGATGACACATCTGTTCTGGTATTTTTTTTCTTCTTTCTCATATAAAAAAGTACCATGATAAGTTCTTGTCGCTGTGCCAGGATGTCACTTGATACATGTAGAGGAGAAACAGTTTAAAGCTACTTGACTAACAGCTTCCTCTGTCAAATATGACATTAGAGTTATGATTGTCTCTTTTTTATCTCTTCACTTTGATGACAGGCTTATCTGAGGTAGTGAGACAAAGAGCGGAGTTGATTCAGCCTACAATGCTGTGCAGGTGAGAGTTTTGAGAGCAAGTACAGCTGTTCGAAGGGCAAGTCCTAGTGCTGAATGACAGCTGCTTTCATCAGGAACATGGCTTTTTTTTTTTTTTTTTTTTTTATTTTTTTTTTTTTTTTTTTTTTTTTTTTTTTTTTTTTTTCTTTTTTTTTTTTTTTTTTTCTTTTCCTTTTTTTTTTTTTTTTTTTTTNTTCTTTTTCTTTTCTTTTTCTTTCTCTTTCTCTTTTTATTTTTCTTTCTCTTTTCCTTTCTCTTTTTGTTTTTCTTTCTCCTTTTGTTTTTGTTTTTCTTTTTTTCTTTTCCGTTTCTTTCCCTTTTTCTTTTTCTCTTTCTCTCCCTCTTTCTGACAATGCCAAGAAATTCAACTGAGGCATAAGGAATGTACAACTTAAATATAAAAAAGTGACTGCTTATGTAATAATGTCAGTCTGAGCTACTGGATCTTTTTGATATTCTTAGATCAGTTCAGATGCTTCTTTTAGAAAATCAAACGTGTTATTGCTGGTTCCGGTCAGAAGGAGTGAATCTGTTTACTGAATCCATGTGTGTGGATTTAACAGTGTGATGTACCACACCCCGTGCAATACTGCATGAAATAGTAACATTTCTGATTTGTTGCTAGAAAGGAGCTGCAGATTTCTCAGCACTGTGCTTTTCAATCAATGTTTGCCAAGATCACACTTTTCACCATTTTTTGCAGAGCAGCATGGTATTCCTTCCTTCTCTCTCTCCCTTCCCCCATCACTCACTGCCACTCTACCCGACCTCTCAAAACCAGTTAGATTAGCCCACTCTCCAAAAGCCCTCAGATAGTGCACATTATTATGACATTTGACATGTGGCTATTTTGAATTTCCCAGAATACTCACATATGCAGATGTAGCATGGGGTTTTGCAAAAAAAGTGCTCAGCCTTTATTGCATGAACAAAATCTCCCATGTAAGCAAGCAAAGAGGTATGTGCTTATCCAGGTATTTATCTATGCCTGGAGGTATTTGAAGTGTGTGAAGGAGTGCAGGGTTTGTACATGCACTCGTTGGACTATACATACATGTTATTAAAAGCTGAATGTTCCTAGGGCTCTCTCTCACTTACTCTGCCTGTCCAGAAAAGGGTATATTTATTTTTAAACTTCAGGTCTTTTTGCACTCCCTGAATGGAAGAACCTGGCTTCTTCCTTAGTCTTTTCTTTCTAGTTGTCAGCTATGTCACAAATATAAGCTCTTCCAGAACTGTCAGCTGTATGGTTACATTAATGTTTTTTATTATTTCCTCTTACTTTTCCTCAAAGACCATTCAGGCAATCTAACTTCCTGGAATTGAGGGATACTGGCCATGTGATGTTGGAAAGTCTTGAGGATAAAGACACTACTTTTCTTTTCTGTAATAAACATGTCATCCAGGTCTCTGTAGAAGTACTTTTCCAGTATGCTTTTCCCACCAGCAGAAGACATTGCTTTTTCTGCCATGAAACGTGTAAGAGTATAGGAGTTTATCTTAGGTGAAAACAATCATTCATGTCAGCTAGTAAAGGCACTGAAAATAAGAAAAGTATTTGTAGCCACTACAATATTCCAGTATATGGTACTTCTGCAGCTATTGATTGATATTCACTGAAACCTGGAGGCAGTAGGTTCTATTAATACCAAATCTACCTATTAATATCTGTTAATATTAAAAGAGGACTGAAAAAATCATGTGAAGAAGCCCAGCAAAGTCAGAGGGCTTGGAAATGTTGTAGCAATGTCTAATATTTATACAAATACCCATTGAGGGAGATTGAAAGAAAAAATGCTGACAATTATCCGCTTCCATATATGCATTACAACATTATTATGGACCTGTTGTCTTATAACAAACTTATGGACTGATACACTTGAAGAAGAGGTGTGTTAGGAACATGCTTTTACCCAGATCCCACCCTTCAAGTCATGTAAGGGAGAGCCCTGTACTCCATGGGATCCTGTCCTCAGCTTGAAGGCCGCTAGTGCTGTATGCCATAACTTCCATCTATGCAAGGCCACTGAATGTAAAGGGAAATAAGAAAAGAGAAGCATGTGTCTCATTTTAAAATTCTTTGGAGCAAGAGCATCTGGCTAATTTAATTTTGTTTTAAATGAGAGCATCCACCATATAGTACTGCAGTCAGGCAGACTTGCAAGGTGGTTAGGTGTCTAGAGCTGCAGATATCCAGCTCAACACCATTTAAGTTCCATTGAAATTTGAGGCATTGGGTGCCTAGATGCCTTTGAAAATCTCAGTATGCCTCTTATTTGCCCCTCTCAACATCTAAAAATCTTAAAAAATCTGTCCCTTTCTCTCCTCTTCCAACAGAGGCTTCCAAAATGAGATCCTTTTATTATTAGAGCCAGGGTGGTAGCTAATTGCTATTGAGGAGCTTTTCACCATGGCCAAAACCAACAATAACAAGCAATAAAAATCTAATAATGTAAGTGATCGACTGTGTATTGAATAATTCTTCTGAGAGCACAGTACAAATAGCAAAATTCTGGGCATACTAAAGAGAGTGAAAGATTAAAAACCTAAATGAACACAGAAAATGTCTGTCATGTCAGATACATCAACCCTGTCAGTCCAATACATACACTTAATTAAAATGGTTCAACCATCTGTCCAAGAGGGTGCATGGGAAAACTTTAATTGATCGTCTCAGTTTTTCTGAGTGATCAGGAAATAAGGCTAAAGTTAGCTCTCCTGGAATGGATTTAAGAATTATAAAACTGACAGTTGGGGAATTTTCTGCTTTAGCTATTTTAAGACTCTCTCGTTTCTCCCCACAACTTTGAAAGAACTGGATGATTCAAAAATATAGGAGCTTCTTAAATAACGAGATGGCAGGTGAATCATGTCCCTTGGTAACGGTCAGACTTTGTGCCTGAGGGGCAATTTGCTGTGAAGAAGGATAGGTGTTTTCCTGCCCTCCCTGGAGCATACTGTGGAGGAGCAAAGGCAGCTTTCATTTTCTGCTGGGGCTCTCCAGGAGCTCAGTGAATGGAAGCAGCCGAGAGGACATGCAGAATCCCTCACCGCCTTATTCGCCTCACCCACCCTTGATTGGCTCTTTACTCCATAAAAAGATGCAAAGTCAGTTATATTCAGCTAGGTGTAACCACCTCACCTAGAGCTGTGCCCAATGTTGAGGCTCCTGGGATGAGATTCAGATCATCTAACTTCAGCTGCCCAAAAGGTATCTGGTCTAAGCTGGTCACCTTATGACATCAGTGAGAGAAAGGCCTCTCTGTGGGCCTTTCAAGGTGGTTGAAACAGCTTTCCACAAGCATCTATCCCCACAAAGCCAGTGGGGAGAAGCTGGTGCTGCTGAAGGCCTCCAAAAAGACATCAAGTCCATATAATTGTTTTCACTAGAAGACAAGTTGTAATCAATCCCTGAAGGCAAGAAGCCTTTATTCATGCTAAGAGCTTCACAGTCACTTCTTTCCCCAGCTCAGACTCCTCCTGCTTGTTTTTTCCCAAATTCAGTCTTGAGATGACAGTGTAAGGTGGGTTGTTTATCTCCTCCTTTGCAACCCCCATTGCTCTCTGCCATTTACCTCCAAAAGATCATGTTCTTCTAGCAGCCATCTTCCCAGAAATGTCCTAAAGGATAATTTGACGAGCTCCAGGGGAAAAGTGTTAGAGATTCTTCATACAAAAACATCTGTATGAGAAAAAAAATAACAGTGGCTATTCTCTTTTGCTTCTAGGAGAATATTTTCCAGGTAGCCCAAGTCTCTCCAGCTGATACAGTATTGTCATTCACAAGCCTCTAAAAGAACAACTTCCACTGACGAGGGCAAAGAAAAGCCTCCATAGAGCAATCACTGAGGCAGGGATAGCTAAGAGTAGGAGCAATCCCTTCTGTAATCACTCTCTTAGGCCCTTCAAAACCAAGATGGTGAGAACCCAAACCCTTATCCATGGCCCTCTCACCAGCCTCTGTGCTGTTATCATGGCTGCCTACTCTCACCAAGACACACTGGCTCCAGCGGTATTTTATATTCCTTGTTGTGGGAAGAGGCTTATGCTTACCCATTGCTTCACTAGCAGCTAGAGGAGACAGCTGAGAAAGCTGAGCAGTGGTAGGAGCAAAATGAGTACTCCTTCAGCCTGCTCAGTAGCCTCAGGAAATAGCACAGTTGGGGCACACCCTGCTCGAGCAGCGGGGTGGGTGCGAATTGAGTTTAAGAAGTCTGTCTCTGTCTCTTTAGACCACTACCAATCTTCCAGTCTGTTCAGGTCTTTGCAAAATGGACAGACCCCAGGAAACTTTTGTACATGTCTATGAACTGGAAGCAGTCACAGCAGCTGCTTAACATGCACGTGCATCAGTCTACTGGTGGGAGATGTATGCGATGGCATTGCCATGGGGAGCTTCTGCAACTTGAACTACACACCAACACTTCCCCAAATGCTTTGTGAATTCAGGCCTCTGTGGCTGTCTGGTATGTGTGTGCAGGGAGTTCAACAGCTGGCTGATGCCAGGTGACTGGCCATGTGCTGAAAACAACCAGTGATTGGAGCATTTTCAGAGTTGTTCCTATGCTATGAGTTACAGAGATGTTTTTTACAAGTTTGTCCCAGTCTAGTTGCAAAAGTGTTGCAGAAGTCTAGGGAGATAGCAGTCAGGTGGAAAGCTTGTGGGGAAAGTAAGTCATGAACTGAGAGGTATGCTGGGCTTGCTTCTCCGGTGCTCCAAGTAATGCCTTTTGATGTTATTGACCTGCCCTTGGTCCTGTCTTTAGCCTCCCCACCCATTCTACCCTCTTCTCCCACCATCCACCCCTGTTCCTTCTCTCTCCCAAGCTGAGATTCCTGCCCTGAGCGTAGAACCCTGCCCCGTCTCATATGACCAAACCGTCCTTAGTGTTGCTATCAAATGAGGCCAAAGCCATGAGTGTGTCTTTTACCAGTGCCCATGCCCCATAACTTATGATCCACTCTATGTCTTTCTCATCTAGGACTCCATGAACAAACCTCACTGTTTTCCTGTACACAGGCTCTCTCTGCTTGTGCAGTTCACTGCACCAAAAGCCAAGATATGCACCCACCCAGACAGCAGGCTTGGGTGCAGATTAGACGTTTTGGCTGTGTTTGACAAAGGGCAACTTCCACTCCTGACACCAGACCCTGTGCTGGTTGCACTGCCCCACCAGCTCTCAGTGACAGTCCAGTTCCTTGTGAAATGTTTTTTTCCCTTGGTAGAGTTTCCCCAGTAGGGTCATACTATCTATTTGTGTTCACTGAGGCAAAACCTTATCTTCTAGCCACATCAAGCTTGATGTATTATTATCCTAAAGTAATTTTCTCATTTGATTTCAGGAATATGATCGTACGATTTGTTTGGAAGCTCCCGTTTTCATTGACAGTAGCTATTGCATGCTGTAAATTACATGGTGTTATGATATCTCATTTTTTACAACAAAAAATAAATTGTCACCATCCCAGTCTTCTGGTGTTCTGATTTAGTAGTTAAGTTCTGTGGGTAAACTGAGGAGAGTTTACAAGAAGACATATCATCCTTAATATTTAAAATGCACTTTAAGATGAATGACTAATTGTGTGGGAATAATGTCTTCTGTATGTTTGCATTATAGCTCTATGATCAAAGACAGACTTCTAAGATATAATCTAAGCTCACTTAAATCCTAATGAGAAATTACATGGGAATGTTGGTATTTCAACAATCCACAAGAGTAGGTGAGCTCAATTATCCCGATGTCATAAGGGATTTGTTTGGATAATTGAGACTTCTGACCATTGAGACAACGTTCATTGTAACTAATAGACATGCAGGGATAAATCTGTATTTTGAGGAAGAGGGAATTGTGGATAGCTATGGCTTCAGATAATCAAGTTGCACTGTAAACCCAGTTTGGATTCCCATGGATCCTTGTGGTTAATAAATAAGTAACAAGGCAGGGTTGGAACTCCTCTGAGGGATTTGTCAATTGGTTCATAAACACGATCAAGTTAGTACAGAGATAAATGGCTCCACCTGTTACCCAGCCCTGCAAAATTTATCAACTCGAGATTAAAATCTCTTTGCCTATCCTTATGATGAAGTTCATAATTATGAAAAAATGTATCATATATTACTCGCAAGTCAAAACAAATACTATTCCTTAGATTAGTGGACCAGCACAATTACACAAGTCTGCCTAATACTTTCTCCTTGAATTAATTAACAGGGTGCGAAAATGTACTAAATTCTTTGTAAGGGTGAAGTCTTTTTACACTTGCTAAAGACATTGTTATCTTTCTGGGTCTCTTTGAGCCAAAGGAGGTGTTGGGGCCAGCTGGACAAGATTCACTCCATGCTCCCGTGGTTTCAGAGTCATCCCAAGATAATAGAAAGCGGGGAGATGGGAGCAGAGATATGAGCAAAGAGCTCACTGTGTTTCTATCTGAAGACTATGAAAATAGGTCAGGTAGGTTTGTTTGTCTGTTAATGAAGTCTGTAAGAGTTTTCCCATCTCTTCTTTAGGAGAAGGCTCTTCTTGTAACACCTAATAACATTTGACTGGCTGAGAGAATAAAGCAAGGGCTGAAATCTTTAAAAAGATGTGTGCTTGCACATAACAATGCAATTTTTAAGAGCATCTTAGGATCACAGCTCTCACTGAACATTAGTAAAGGCTGTGTTCACAATTCACCTCAACATTTCTGAACCCTCTGCTTTAGTTAATGAAGATTTTAACATCCTCTATTAGTGTTGACAAGCCAACAGTGTAAATAACGGAAAAAATCACAGAAAAATGAAGGACTTCTTTCTGCCACTCTATAAATCTATGGCACTTGCACGTTCTGTGTACTGCATGAACTTCTGGTAACTCCCTGTCTAAGGTAATAAGAAAAGGAATAAGAACTACTGGAGGAAAGAATCGGCTTTTATACAAGCACAGACTGAATAGACAAGGTTCCTTTAATCTGGACAAGAAAAGATAAAGAATATGATAAGAGATCTAAACATCCATGAATGCTGTGAAGAACATAAAGAGGAAATGATGATTCACTATTTTCATAATGGCAGGAAGTCCAAAATTAAAAAAGGAAGAATTTTTTTGCACCATAGAACTGTACTAACTTGTTGCTACAGGATGTGGTGGAGCATGGAAAAAAAAGGTTAGAAAAATTCCAAATGAGACAAAATGAGAGTGGTGGCTATTAAAAATGATGATCCATGTGTAAATCTGGTTAATGGAGACCTTGATCTACTGATTGCCAGAACTGGAGATCAGATGACATGGTAGCATTATGTTGTACTTGGTTTCTTAAGCACTTTCCTGAATATCCACTCCTGAATGCTGCTGGAGGCAGCAGAATACCTTTCTGACCCTGTGGCTATGCCTATGCTAATAAACTAGACAGGCCAGGACACAGGCAGGAGTGCTGTCACAGTTAATTTATCAGTTTAGTCCCTGGTAAGGGTTTGACCCATGCCAACTGTGAGAAAATTTTCTTACCAAGAAAACGCACAGGGATAGTTTGGGTTGTACAGACCAGCAGTTAGTCACAATGGGCAGTTTCAACATGGCCACCTTCTTTGGAGGTAAGACTCTGCCTTCAGGGAAAGCAAGCTGGGCAGGGCTAGTTGGCCTCAAGGTGCAGAAATGGTCCCTACCCAGCTTATTTTGCTAGCATAAGTGTAGACAGTGTGTCCTTACATGACTAACCACAACAAAAGATCCTGTAAAACAATGTGAAGGAAGCCTCTGAATGTGACCTTCTGAAGGTTTCTTTCATAAGCACGAATTTCAGTGGGAAGTACAAGATGTCACTGATAAGTGAGTCCAGGGGTTTTAATCTATAGACAGGTGGCCTCAGAATCCCTAAGAAATGACCAGATTTCACGAGACAAAATCAATGAAATGTGAGTGCCTCATGAAGAAGGAGGCAGCAAAGGGTTATTTAGAACTTGTGCCACATTTTTGATGAGGAGTAGGAAAATAGATGAGTCCTGAACACATCTTCAAGTTCTTACCTCAGTCAGTTTGAAATCACAATTAAAATCACAACCGATTGACCAAGGATTCATTTAGCTCCACAGTATGAGGCTCAGAAATTACCAGGGACAGTATATGGCACGGCGCCTGTGCCACACTTGGAATTAACTAGGGGAATCTGATTTTGCATTATGTACGACTACACTATTAATAATATGGGCAGACATGTTAGACAGGACTTGTTCCCACTTGATTGATCTTGGCTCTGTACTATTTTGGAAGCTAACTACTTTAACCTTTATCCCATTGCAGCTTGGTGTGATGTAATAGTAGAGCTCCTAAGTGCATTTCTTGTCAGAAGCATCTTAAATCATGCACAACTTAATCAAGTTATTAAAAAATAAAATTTCTACTCTTGCTTAGTCTATTTTCTATCCTCAATGACTGAGGTCCAATAGTAGGAGTCAATCATATTAAGGAGCAATTGGCTTCTTGTCTTGGCTTGCCTCATGGAATCACAGCCCACCTTCTCTGGGTGGGCTTCTTGGTGGTCTGGTCAACCAGGCTGGATTGCAGGAACAGGGTAGAGGCATCAGTTGAATTCCTAGGATCATATCTGGGACTCTTCCCACTACAATGTTACTACAGACTCCCAAAGGCAGAGTTTGACAAGGAAGAGGGGAACGGCTGGGAATTAGCAATGACACATGTCACAGAGAAATCCTACATTCTTTCCATAGTCTGTGTGAAGCAAGCAGTGTTCCGCCAGTGGGCTCTGTTGTTTGACTCACTTGTAGTCCTTCAGCTTCCATATTGCTTTTCTTCTAAGGTGACCACACCATAGATCACATACTGCAACATCTCATTCACTCTTTATGAAGGGCCATGGAGGAGTATATTCAGACTACATGCAATGGCACTTTGCATTGGAATTGCTACCCTCAGTGTCATCTACGTGCAAGAGATCGACAAGGCAGACTACCTTACCAATCTGCCAGAGCCTGGATCCTTGACCACTCAACTCGGAGAGGTAGATACAAATTCTGAGTTACGTATTTAGCCTAGGTGATTTGGTCACAACCTCTACTTCTCTCTGGGACCTGAATAGGGCATGATATTTCCTTTTCAATTTATGATTAATGGTGTATCTTAACTTTCTGGCTTGCATTCAAAATAATGCTCTCTATGCCAGCTTTGCCCCTTTTCTGTTCTAATCCATTAGGTCATAGTGGAGGATATGCATCACCCTGGAGATGGCATCATTAGTTTCCACTCTGGGGTCCGTAAGAAGCTCATCAGCAGAAGGCACCAGATACTATTAAGCCTTCAGTTGTCATGGCTACCTTCCTTCCACCTCACTCATAGAATTGCCTTGGGACCTTTAATGGAGAAGACACTGGAAATCTTGCATCGCTGCAACATCTTTTTAACAGATTGTGAGATCCCTGGGTTTCTGCACCTTCCCTAGGAGGGAATTTCATCGTCAGGTTCCCAACGGTCACTCCACAACAGGAAGCAAAAGATGAAGCTTGGCTGAAAGAACAGCTCTGGAAAGAGGAGGAAAAAGGAGAAAAAAGCAGAATAAAATGGATGAAGACATACATCAGTAGAAAGCAGATATGTAATGATAAGGAACAGGAAAAAATGCAGGTTGCAGGAGAGAAAATGTGGAGCAGGTTGAAAGAAGAGCAAAATGGATCAGAAAAGAGAAGTGAAGAGTAGGTGTACTTTTCCCTTTCTGGTAGTCTGTAGCACATAACCTAGGAAGAATTAAAATTTTAGTGTTGTACAGCAAAGAAGATTTCTTCTCCTAAGCTGCAGGGATTGACTCAAGTCTGGCCCTAGATCCCTCTCATCCACTGACAATCACATCTGAAAGGCAAGGTGAGATCACTGCACTTCTGCTTGTTTTCCCTAAGTCTGCAAAGGTAGATGGGAGGGGACCTGGTGCCCTGGATGGCTTCAGACAGTCTCAACCCATGAGCTAATTACTGAGGCTAAGCAGAAAGGAGAGTATTGCTTTTACGTGTGCTAGCCCCAAAGATGGGCACATATAAATAGTTTCCTGCCTGTTGAGGAGCTGGATGCCTGGTATTACTGTACATGAACCATAGAAGAAAAGCAGGAATATGGGCATTTGATGGACTTTGATGTGCTATAAATTTACCACTTAGCCTAATCCAATATAATACATTCTTACGCCTTTATCGTGTCTGTACAAAATGCTTGTGATGCATCTTAGGATTTAGTAACAGAAAAACACTATAGGTGTTTTTTATTCAGTAATAAGCTTTTATAGGTTATGTGGGTTACATAGGTGTTATTCAGTAGTAACGTGTTACAGATTCATCTCTTTGTAACACAGTTTGGAATTCTTCATTTGGAGGTCATCTAAGTATGTAGGAAACATCCATGGTTCTCATTTTCAGACACTAGTGCAGATGCTATTGCTGCCTTTATTGTAGATGCTGGCCCAGGCTTGGACTTCCCTGAAATGTTTTGGGCTTTCATGGGCTCTCATCAGTCTCTTTCCAGCAAAAGCACTTAAGATACAGGAATCCTTAAACACTGAAACTTTAAGCACTGAGGTCATTGGGACAATCTGTGTGTCTATGCACGCATTGCTTGACAAGGGTCATAGGCAGCAAGCAAGCCCAGTCAGTATAGATTATCTCTCCATCTTTCTCATTGACTAACTCCTAACCTGATTGCCTACTGACTTTGCAAATGGTGCAGTTACCTTGGATTAGGTATAAGGAAGCCTTACATAGGTTTTTCTCTTGTAAAACAAGCATTGCCATTTTAAACATTGCTGTAGCAGTGGCAGGATGCCGATGCGCTGAAATGTTTGAGATAAATTTTTTTTCCTGAGGAAAAGACTCTCCATCATGCATTTAACTTACCTGCATCGCATCACTGAACAGAAAGTGCCTCTGAGTGTGCAGGATAAACAAAGCGTGTGCAGACCTATTTTTAGTCTTAATTTGGTTGCCTGTTTCCTAGGCTTATTCTGTGATTGAACGATTTATTATTTATTATTTATTAGAATATTAATTAACAGTTATATATTTTCTTGAGATTCATTTCCTCTTCAGATGAAAACAGTCTGCTCCCTTTTTCTCTTAATGTATAAACCGTTTGCTACATGTTTACAAAATGATATCAAGTGTAAATCTAGTCCTGATAAGAACCTTGAAAAGGAAATAACTTAGCATTCAGTGTTCATAAGAAGGGAGGGTGGGAGAGAAAGAGAGAGAACGAAAGAGAGAGAAAGGATAAGATCTCGAATGAAATCAGCACAATGTGCTCCTTTAGGATTGGTTCTAGAGCAGATAAGGTTTCTATTTCCTCCATAAACAGGTCAAAGAGTCTCGGCATCAGATCTATATTTACTAAAGTTTTCTGTCATTTGGTGACTTGATCACACATACAGTAAACAAACCTTTGTACATATGAGACCAGATTAGCATTTTCAGGTTTTTCAAATGCAGCATTCTCTTTAAAATAGTTGAGCATTTTTCTTAGACATTTAAATCCTATGCAAATAGTTACAGCAAATATATGAATCAGAAAAATGCACTTTCAACTGCAGTGACCACTCCTTTCTGTATCTCCTTTTATTTGAAAATAGGCAAACACAGTACTGAGTTATTTCTATTTGCTTTTTCTGCTGAATATTTTTAGTGGTTTGTACTGACAGAGGGAAAAACTGATGTTTAGTTAAAGTTGATACAACCCACAAGTGGACATGTCAAAACAAGCTATAGAAAGTTACTTTTGATGTGTTTTATTGAGATATCTATGGTACTTTCCAATTACTTTATGCCAAAAAAGGTAGCTCTACTAAAAAATTATTTCTTTTGAAAACCACAGATACAACTTGTCAGCTTTCTGAATGTGCTTCAGTATATTTAAAGGGATCCTTCTTAAAGTAACAATTGTCTGCTACTAGGAAAAGAAAGGTGAGTAATACAATAAAATCCATTCAAAAATCTTTATATGAGGTTCAGAATGTCATTAAAGTGGTGATATCAGGTCATTGTTATTTTGTGTGTGTGCATACATGCGTTTTTGTTTTCAGTAGCTGCATTTGCAGAAGTTAAAAAGTAACTGTGTAGACAGCCACGTTACTAGCTCTGTGATTACTAGTGTTCTGAGCCAAAATTACAGAATATTTTATGACACTCAGGTGTCCTTTCTATTTTAGGATTCTTCCTCTTACTGCAGAGAAGTAATCCAACCTGAAATTTTCCAGGATTTTCTGTTTCCTCCTTTTTTAATCAGACCTTAAAACTGCTACTGAGGAAAAAAAAAAAAAAGTAGAAAACTCATTCTTTTTCCGTACACAGAGATATGGTTTTCCCCACCTTAAACATACACGATTTGAGTTCAAAGGCTCAGCTTCCTGAGTGATAGTGAAGGTCTGTTGTTTAGCCAAAGGATCAAGGGGATACTGGGCTCTGAGATGTCAGAAAGCATGTCTAGGCAGGGGTGGGAGGTTTCTTGGTGGAAGTGGGAGGGTTGGTAACCTTGATACTTAGATGTCCTGTCTTATCCATGGCTGCTACAACCACAGCGGGAGAAAATGGAAGGAAAAAGCCTAATAAAATGGCTTGTGACTTTTACAACTAGAAAGTGTGGGAGGCTGGATGCCCATGCATTCCCCCTCCTGCCATGGTAGAAAGCTGTGGGTGCTGCTTGCTGGGGCCCTGCCCTTCAAGTGAGCACGGCCGGGTATGCCAGGAACCTCAGGAGATCTTCCCATGCCCAGGAATGCTGATGGGCAGAGTGAACACACGCAGCCCTGCTCAGCACCACCAGGACATCCATTGCAGATGCCACCAGGGCTGAAAGACAAGCCAAAGGTGATACCCAGGGAAGAGTTGGACATCACTGGCCCTCCAGAAATATAAATCACAGCAGGCTAGAGAAAAGAAACTGCTGCAAGGATGGGAGCTTCCAGGGAAAGCTCTATAATCTCCGAAATGTAGACTTATCCAACATTAAAGACCAAATCTTTCTGAAAATCAAGAATCTCAAAAAGCTCTTGCATTGCCCAGGAGCCTCTGCCTGAGTGAATGGGAGACACCCAGACCTGGTTACTTTACGAAAACTCATGATTAGAGGTGGACAAAGGATTTGTGGTTACTCTTAGAGGGGGCATGCAAATATCAGTCTAAGAAAAGCCTGTCTAGTTTATTCAGGGCTGGGACCCTTGGACTGAAGCCCTAACTTCGCCACAATGCTGTTAGACTCTTAGGGCAGCTTTTCCATATCATACTTGTCCTCATTACCCATATCAGAGAGTGGCCCACATTCCCGAGGCTGAATGGGTAGATAGACTTGTACCTATGCCATACTCCAGAAACAGACCCTGACATTAATAATCTATCTGTACTGGCAGTTTCCTGACAAAGAAACTGTTAGCTAGCGTGGAGCTGAGATGCAAATACCCATAGCCATGACAGGGGGCAGGGGATGAGGATCCAGGAGCACAACAAAAGGCAATAAAGATTCCCCAATAGAAGGCCAATGGACATAGCACCATGCAAACCCATAATAGCTGGTCTGTATCCTGAAAAGCTTCCTACAGAAAGAGGGATGAGAAAACAAGAAGGGAAGTGATGGTTTGATAGTGCAAATTAGCTCCATTAAGCTTTATATCTCTTTGCTATTTATGCCCAACCGTATTCTGTATTTTTCAGACTCCCAGTCTCCATCGGATTGGTGCCTGCTAGCAAACCCTCTGTGTCCTCCTCCCATCTATAAAGCTACCCCTATGAGTGGCCTCTGGAAACATGCAGACTTTTAAGGTTCTGTATCTATATGTATGTGTGTTTCCTTCAGTTATGAGCCCTGCTTTAGAAAGAACTGGAAATAGCTAAGACATAAAATCCATCATAATAGGGGAGGGTGGAGAAAAATTAGAAGAGGAAAAATTGCAGATTACATTAATTTGTACAAAATGTTTACATGTGTTTTGATAAAACTATTGCCATAATATAGTGCAGCCTCTGGTAACTTACACAACTTCTAGTGCACTAATGTGTTGTCATTTTTACTGTTTTCATTGCTGTTTTACTCTGTTATTAGCTTCTTTATGCTTTATCTTTTGATAGATGTTGGTAGCTTCCCCTCCTTTTGTGCATCTGAGCCTCTTGAAACATAAATCTGCTGGTTTAGAAGACATAGTTAGAGATAGTATGATAGGATTAAGAGTGCTCTTTTCCCTTAATACAATCATTCATTAAAATACTTTTTCATTACATTACAAAGTATATGTTGCTGACTTTTATAATTTGTTACTTTTGGTATCTGCAACTGAAGACTTTATTGACTCTATAATTACTGTGTGTTCACAAAGGAGGTTATGGTGGGTTGTACTGTAAGAGTGGTATTAGAAGAATACAAACACCTCAGGAAGAAAGAACTTCAGCCTTGATAACTGGTTCTGTATATAGCATACCTAAAGAAGAGCAAAACAGAGTCTCAAACATATTCTTAAATAAGAATACCTGAGACTTTCTATCAGTATCTGAGCAAAAAGGGTTTGCAAATAATAATAGATGTAGTATTTCCTGCAATGAATGATGCCTGTTGACTTCTGTGAGTAAGGACTTTTTCTAGAATTAGGTGTTAGCAGGATTGGGCCTAACCTGGCTCCTCACGGTAGAAAAGCATGCTTCCTGCAAGCCACTAGCTGTCAAAAATGAGCAACCTGCCAGCATATGGGTGAGGTTTGGCTCTTCTGTGCAACAAGGAATTCGGAGGACATTGCGATTTTTTTGACAGTAGAAGGAACCAGATCAGGTTTTAACTTGACTGCAAATTAAGAGCTCACTGGGCATAAGAAGAATACTCCTGCAAAGAGCAAGTAGGCTGAGCAAGAAGAAGTGTGTGCCTGATCTTGCAGGGAGCCTATTAATGGAGTCATTAAAAAAGTCATGTTCTGCTATTGGTGAAAATGTTGCCCATGACTCACAGGCTGTATCAGTACAGCATGTAGTTCTCTGCCCACGGCCAGCTTAGCCTGTGTGCTTGACTTCTGTGCAAGTGTTTAGCTTCCATTTGAAAATCAGCCTGTCTGCCCAGTTACGCTGGCTGTCTGCAATTACTCGCTGGCCAGCCCTCATGGGACAGCCAGATAATTTTCTCCCATCCTGCAGTCTCACAGTCGGCAAAGTAGGTACATCCAACTGTTAAAGCCGGCTGTTGAAAATCACCTCTGATGCCTCCAGATCCCTGCAATATTGACTCCTTTTCTGGGAGTCATGCCACATGGCTTGGCTCAGCCAGCGTTTCCTCCTTCTCATCTGTTTTCTCCAGCTCAGCGCTGGAAATCCCCATTCAGTTCCCCTCTCCCCCAGCCCATGCCCCCAGGACCAGCCTGCACCCATCTACCTGGGGTGATACCTTCCCCCCAACATTGCTCTTAGCATGGTCCACACTCCCTGTGCAGCTGAGACTGCAAAACCTCCTGTGTTTGCTCTGTGGGTGCATGTTTGTGGAGGGTTGATCCATCAGAAGGGAGCGTGGGTGAACCAGACTGGCCTGGAGCTGCGGTGACATGGATTTCATCAGACGTGAAGTCCTTGCATCTGCTTATTCTCTATTGTCCTCTCCCATCTGTTTTGTTCACCACCTGGTCTTCTGGATTGCAAGAAGGTCAGAGGCCCTCCCTGAATTTCATGTCTTTATGCATATCCATCTGTTATTGGTATAGCCATACAAACCACTTTCGATAAATCTTGCTCTTGATACTTCAGCATGGCCAATCTAAAATGTTGAGAATCTGTGAAGCTACCAATGAATGGTAAGATTTAAATATAACAAGCATCCATTAAGGTAATTTTATTTGCTGAATAGTTTCAAAGTCTTTGAGATACATTCTGATCATGTTTCCCATCTTAATCCTTAAGTCTTAAGTGCTAGAGACTTTTCTAGAAAGAGAAAAATGGATATTTTGGAACACACTCTTTATTCCAATAGGGTAAACTCTATGAAAGTCACCAGCAGCTGAGATACGTAACAAAATACAAAATATGGGCAATTCTTATATGTGGTAGCAAAACTTCAAAGCAAGTTCAACCAGAACAACAGTTCTTTATTAGATGAATCTCTTACAGGTTAAGTTGAGAACTGATAAAATTGATCAATTATTTTTCCCTGGTAATATTAAAAAATATTATTTTCCTAAAGCAGAACTGCTTTCTTTTGACTATCAGATTTTTAAGCCCTAAGTAAAAAGGAAAAAAAACCTAAAGCAAACTTAAAACATAGAAAAGCCGAGTTAAACTTTTAAAATACAGACAAAAAGTTTGTTTGATGGAAAGTGCCTTTGATCAAAAATGTTTAGGGAAGCTTTGTTCCACCTGGTAGCCAAGTGAAGCAGCCGTGTATTTGTTATTCCTGTTATGCTTCACAAGTCAGACTGGGCCCTATTGTTGTCTATATACGGTATAAGCACACCTGTATGTGTAAAATGCTTGATAGTGCAGCAAAGTATTTGTGAAATGTTGCTGCTGATCAGGCATATGCAGAATGGATTAGAAATATGCAGGATGCTGTTCATTATAATAACCCCATATACTCATGCCTGTGTTCCTTTTATTAAACTTTCTTTCAAGTTTTACTATTCATTTCCAAAGACACAAAAATAAGAACTGAGAAAATATGAATTGTCGGCCCACATTTACCTATGAAGCTTATTTGTTTTTTTCTGCTGGAGTGCAGGATCAGATCTGAAAGAAACATTGGCACCAACTGTTTTTTTGTAAGGGCTTTAAACCTTTCAAGCTTACTTTTACCAAGTAGTCTTCCTGAGTCACCTGCCTGAAGCAGAACAGAGACACGTGGAAGAGGACAAAAAGCCTGTGCATCTTCACCCTTGCACACCCTGTGTGCAAGGAAAGCCTGTAGCATGGGCAAGAACCTCAGTGCTCCCAAACCCAACTGCCAAACAGAGCTGGTGGTTATGGGAGGCCACAGACATGCTCTGTTGCAACATTCACTTCCCTCCCAAAGCCTCCCTGCTGGTAATCTACTGTAACTGAAGGAAAAGGAGGAGATTTTAAAATTGTCTGCTAAAGAAAATATGAGAAAAAATGGTCAGCTTTTACTTACCTTTACTTAAAAAGAAAAATTGCATGAGAGGGATGACACTGGTGATGGGGGAGGGCAGAAAGGGTCAAAACTTTTCACCAATTATTTTACATGCAGTGGAATGAGGGATGGGAGAGGACCGGGGACATACACAGTCCTCTGCTACACTTTGCCCTGTGGGGTTGCAAAAATGGGAGAACTAGTTATAGGGTCAGTCAACAGACTGCTGGCCACCTCTAGTGGTCACTGGGAGTTGCAGGTAATTCATACTTTCTAGAAAGATGCTCTCGCTATGTCTGAAGGCATTTGGCACTGACTGTTTTACTCTCTGAAATCTGGAAAAGATCCAGTCTACCTTTCTCAGAGATGCTTTAGCAGTGCTTCTGAGCTGGGGCAGCTCCTTGCTTTGGTTTCTCCTGAGGTAAGAGGAGAAATGGTCATTAAAGTTACAACACTCATGAGTTTTACGGGAATAAGATGAACTCTCCAGCAAGCAGAAGTGTGCCATTTCCACCCTTTGCATTGCTTTCAGTGGGAACCCTGCAAACAGCCCACAGTATGGAAACCACAAGGTGGACAGACATTTGGAGACATGTACAACAAAGGAGAGCATTAATTTAAGAGATTCTGCCAGAGTGCATCAACAAGACTGACTGCATTTAAAAGAAAAAAAAAAAGGCAAAAAAAGAGCAAAAAGAAAAAAAGTCCATTCCCAGTCTATGGGAAAGTAGGATGGTCTGAAAGGAATTTTCAACTTTGGTGAGAAAGAGAGCTACACACCAGAAAAATGTAACTTTAAAATACACAACCACATGATGTCGGGTATGCTTAATGGAAGGAAGGACTATATTAATCTGTTTGAATTGCTAATTGGGGATTTAGTTGGCTAGATTGGGGGTTATAAGATTAAGGCTTTTATTCTGTGTTTTTGTTCTTTTCCAAAGGTAGGAATCCTCTATAGATCCCCGCTCTTGGGAATCTAATGCCCTCAAATGCACAACTCGGCAGCCGACAAGCAAGCTGATAAAGCATTCCTCGCAGATACTTAATGGGTACATTCTGTATCTCCATCTGCATCTTTCTGTCTGCCTATCTTTTTTTCCCCCTCAGCACGCTTGGAGGAAGGCAAGCAAACAAAACAAGCTAAAAGAATTATCTCTTCCCTTCACATTTATAGTTGCTTTTCTAGAGGTCATTTCCATTTATGGAAATAAGTCTCCAAATTTCTGCTGTTTCAAGGGTTAGGATCCCTATTTTATTTCAGGTAGCTTCAGATGAATAGGACAAAATGGAGAGAGACCCTCAGGACTCTACACATTTTGCATTACAGCTGTACATCAAAACATGCTGGACCCCTTGCAGGATGAGGCATCTTCGTGCAAGGGAGATCTGACATTGCAGAATGCTTCCCGTGTTGCCAGATTAACTCCATCACTCACTATGTTCCTTTTTTAATGACAGATACCAGAGTTCACTGGAGAAAGTGCCGTTTACGTTACCATCCAAAAACTACAAGTCCTCACCACAACTGTTGCAGTACAATAACTGAAATAATAATAAGGATGTGGAGCAAAGGTGAGCCTTTATTTTTTAAGATACCAAGGGGCAGTTGTTTGTTGTAAGGTTGTCTATGTTTGTGAAATGGGAAGCTGTGAGGCTGTGTGTGTGCACAGCTTCCAGCGGAGAGCTATGTCATTTTGAAATCATTGACTCATTCTTCAGAGAGGCAGATACAGTACAAATGTATTACCTAGCAAAATGATTGCAAATGTCCTGAGTTCTAAAGTATATACAGAAACCCTCTTCAAAAATCATAATAATCTTAATCAGAAATGCAATAATTACCTGCATTTCCTCAGAAGTCAAGTAAACATATCTTCAGAATTGGTTTTGTAGCAGAAACATCAGAACAGACATTTTTATCACTCAAGGAAAACCACTGTAGATTCTGTGTTTGCTGAAAATGAGGTAACTGTCCTCAGCCAGAAGGCGAAAAACAAATTCTTCATCTAGTTTCTTATTTACTCCCACAGGGAGCTTCTCTGCTGGATACAAATAACTGCCAAACTCATTTGTATCTTGCTGCTTGTGTACTTAAATTCCCCAGTTGTTTTGCAACTATTTAAAAAAATGACCATTCTTATATTGGTAAAGTACTCCTGACTCCCAAGTTGCCTCTTTACACCCATTTTGCACCTGTAAGAATGGTTATTTATGGTGCAACTGTAATGATGAACTGGATTTAAGATGTCAGCAAAGCTGGGTCTCACATTTTTCCTATGGGGTCCAAAGTCTTTATTCTGTGTTACGTGGGCATATTCCTACCCCGATCAGAGCCTTAATGAAGTCAGAAAAGGACAAGAAATGCTCAGAGATGCACCAGCTTTGATAGTAGATCAGGGACCCAGCAGGTCATGGCAACCTGCCCACTTTTAATGGGATGAATCTCATAGGAAATTTTGCGTAAAATTCATTGTCAAAACAGTGCCAAGTCAGATCCTTCAGTTATAACAGAAGAACCAAAATATGGCTCTGCAGGGAGCTAAAAGCACGACAGCAGATGATGCTGCTGTGTGGCTGGAAGTACTACACAATGTGGTGAAGAGCTGAGAGGGGTGGTTTTCAGAAATTATTGTTAAAAATGTGGTGCATAATACAACAGTGGAGAGAACTGAAAAAAGTTTGGGGCACTAGGAGTAACACATAGATGAAACTGATAAACAGTTCCAGAGCTGGGAACAGCAAGAGGAGTATTCCTGAGTGAGAAAGGGTTTCAAATCTGTTTGCTGTTCAGGCTTTTTGGATGTAGAGGCTGTAAGAAGTTACAACACAGGTGACCTCCTTTTGCTATATGTTTTACCTCCACAACATGTCCACCTTGTTGAGATGGAGTTTGTGCTTCCTGAAGACTGAAAGAGGAATTGCTGCATTTCTACTCAGCCAAATGATCTGTGCTGGAGAGAATCAAATTGCTACTCCTGGAAGACACTTGTCCTCACTGATCCAAATTTTAAAGCGTCTTATAGAATTCACTCATCACCCTACATCTGTCCCCTTGTCAGTTGGGCTTGATCAGTATTTCTCGGTTCCTTTGTAGAGATTTAAAAGCTTCCCATTCTTCCTTTGAAATGTGGGAATAAATCGCATATTGGGTTTTGCAAAGTGAGTGAACGGCCCCTTTCAACTACTCAGCAAAAAGTTTCAATAGAGGAATTAAGGCCGATGGAGGAGGAAATGTGATTCTGGGCTTAAAAGTTGTTTTTGGTGCAGACTTCTAGAAACCAAGTGCATACATTCATTGTGTGAATAATAATGGAAAAGAAATGTCTTAAACAAATACCTTTTGTAGGATAAGTTTAATGCTACAATCATATTACTTGGGTTGACTGCAGAAATGGGAATGCAAATGATAAACCTTTCCCAACAACACTAATCTGAGAGGAGCCCTCTGGGAATAATAGCATGTGAAATATTGTACACAATGAAATATTGTGTCCTTCCCTACCCCCAAGGTTGAGGTCTTCTTCCCCTCTTCAGGCAAGTAGCACTAGTCGGATTACAGTGCAATCATAACAACTAAAAATGGAAAAAGCTATTGGGCCATTTAATCTCTTCCCCTGCCAGTAGAGGATTACCCCTGAAGCATGTTCTTCAATGCCTCGTCCAGTTCTGGGTGACTGGAGCAATAGGCTTCCATCATTTTTAGGGAGATTATCTTTTAGATAAGACCTTAACGACCTATGTCCTAACTACTCTGCACGAATCCTCAGAGCTGGATTCCTCAAAGTTAGGCTTAAATACAGCTGTGTGCATGCATTTGTCTGTACTTATTTTTAAAATCAAACTTAGGGCTGTCACAGCGATTTTGATTAAAGTTGTTAACAGTTCTTTGGCCAAAACTCCCTTCACTCCCACATCCGTAGTACATGTGAAGAAGCTATTTAGCCATTTGCTTTCAGTATCAGAGGCTCTTCTGCAAATTTTTAATTTGTAAAGAACTTTAGGATCTTTAAAATCCACAAATGGAGTAGTTTGACTAAAAATTGCTATCTAGTTCATCTAGCATAATTTGCTCTTTTAAAGAACCTTAGATAAATTCAAAATTATTTATTGATTCTTTTGCAACTTTTTTATTACTCTGTCTATGTATTCAGGTTTTTTTGTGCTAAGGGATGTTATGTTATTTTGTCAGGGACTCATATTTTGCTTAGCAAATTATGGTTGTGAGATTATGGCTATTTTTAAATACAAAGCTTGGTAAGACATTGTTTTCCTACTCCTTTACTGCGCTTCCTCTTTTTTATTATTGCTAGTGTATATATCATTACTAGTGTACATATGCTCTTGTATGTGCAGGAATACATATAGCGCCTATAACATCCTAATTTCTCTACCTAGTTTTAAAGCAAGGGCCCAGAGAACTCCAATTCTGCAAACATTAGAAACTTGCTTTACTTTGAACAGAAAGAGAATAACTACATCTGTAATACAATGTACAATGATACAATGGCTCCTTTCTCCCCTAGTGAAGAGGGGTTAGGTCTTCATCCCTTCCTCAGGCAATGGAGCAGTGAGATTATTAGCAAATTCTAATAATGAAAATATCAGAAAAAAAAGTTAATTTAAGTATGAACTATCATGTACTTAAGCTTGTATACATGTAGGATCAGGATGTTAATTGATGCTATACTGTTGAAGATTTGATGAAAGGAAAAGGTGTCAGGCAATCATATTTAACAGAAATCTTTTTTATGATGTTCCTGTGTTTGCATCTGGATCTGTTGATATTTCTTATGAAAGAGGACTGGCCTTTTTTGTTCCTATAATAGAAATTACATTTACAGGAGGATTCAAAGGAAGAAATGAAATAGGAATTGGATTTAGATTGCACAGGCAGCTTCTGACAGACATCCTGCAAGAGAAGGTCATATGGGATCATGGTAGAAGGAAGTCAACAAACTGTGATGGTCTTGCATGTTCAGTGGCCAGAGCTTTGTAGGACACAGCAAAAAGGGTGAAAAATGCAAGGTCAGTAGCAAGTCAGTTGGACAAATGATTTCCTTTTTTTTCTGAAAGGGAAGAGGAAAATGTAAGTGAGGATGAAAGTGATCATGAGTATTCTCTAATCATTGAATATAGTTTGAATATATATATAGGGTGAATATAGTTTGTCCATGCTTATTCTGGCTCATTAGTTCATTTCTTTGACATTGTAGAACATTCATGAATGTTATCTGATTATTCAATTATTTACATATTTTCACCTAAATCATCACTCATTTTTTTGTCATTAAACATATGACAAAAAGTCTGAACTGCTTTTGCAATTTACCATTATAAACATTGTTTATTCAATGCAGACTTGACTGTTAAAAAGAAGCCTGAGGTATATCTGTGCAATGCCACAGAAATCTTAGACAGCTGAATTCTCCTTTGTAATATTGAATGTAGCAATTTCCAAATGCTAAACATCGAGAATAACCGGAATATGGGTGCCAGAGATAGGCAGGACTGATTGATTTCATTGCAAGCTGCTAAGACAGTCTAAACACTTGTGTGTAGAAGCTAGATATACAGTAGTAAATAAATGGGAGTTTTCCTTGGCCCAGAGGCCAGCTGGCATGGCCTGCCATGGCTCAAACCCATGTGGCTTAATTTTCTCTGTCCCCCAGAAGAGTAGCTGCATGCCCTGCTGCTTATTGGCAGTGGTCCCCAGTCTACACCAACCCCTGAACTGTGCCCAGACCTTGTCAGGGAAAAACGAGACACTTGGCACAGGTCAAAACTGTGCCACGCGCCGAGCCAGCAGTTTCCCAGCATGGGTGATTGCTCGCCGGAATGCAGGCATCTCTCCTGGTCCTGCTTCGCTTTCCAAAGCAGGCTGCAGTCCTACGTGCCCAGCCTCATGTTAAGCTGCACATGCACAATTTTATTGATTGCAAAACTATAAAAGAATAAATAATTTGCTGTCTTTTTTTTGAAGCTGTGACAACTTTAGAGGTATTCCTGACATAAGGTAATGGATAGTAGGTGGAAAGACTGGTATACTGGAGTGAGCAAGCAAAGTATATAAATGATGCAAGAGATGCTTTGCTTAGGATATATAAATAGAAGGAGAAATGCAATGAAAAACACATAAAAGTAAAAAATCTGAACCTAGTTTCTCTATTGCTAAATTGTCTCTTCCAGGAGAAAATGTTCCCAGGAATGTTAACACTTTTCCTCAGATCTGCTTGAAAATACTTAGCAGGTCTGATTAAGTCAAAGATAAATTTAGTTATCCCCATAGCTGGTTTGATCTCACTTGCATTTTTTGATTGGTTAATTGTAATTGCCATTTTTATTTTATTGTATCTCTAATTGGTGCGAAGTTTCTTTTAATTTAGTGGTATCTAACTTACCTTGCAGTGTGTTTTGGTTCTAAGCAATTTCAGTCTTAAGCATACTTAATTCCCTTCTGAGATCCTCCATCACTAACAACACAAGATCAAATAACCAACTAATTAAAATTTATGTCCATCTTCTATTGAAGTCATCATTCATATCCCCTTGTGTAGGTGATTTCTGACTGTATGATCCCACAGGAATATTTTTATGTCTACAGTAATATGTGAGTGTGGAAATGTGGAGTTTATTCTGTTTCATTCCTGTGTAAATGGAAAAGGTTTCAATTAAAGGGTTAGGGTTGGGGTTTTTTTTCAGTTTTCAGATATACTGTGCAAAGATTTAGCTAAATTTGCCTTGCTGCAAGGAAACAGTGCAAAGTTCTATGTGTATCGTTTTCTCATTAAAAATGTACATCAGATAAAATAAACTTCATCTTTCAAAAGCCACCTTTTTTCTGTTATTTCCTTGTAGGCACAACTGCTTCACTGGAAATAGGGGTGCAAACCCTTTCTGATCAGTCAGTATCCATCGGAACGTGTCATTTGGGGTGTTGGGTGACTGGTATCTCTTCTGTAGGTGAAAAATGGCCTTAACTTGTACTTAATGACAACCTTACCTCCCCGGATATATCTAAGTTTGCAAATGAAGCAGGGCTGGGGCTCAGGCTCAGACTAGACTAGTGGTTCCACATCATCCACGCTGTTTCTTTGCACATAGGCACCCCAGCAGACATTTCCTAGTCCCCATCAGGGCATGGTATGTGCCTGTGGCCATTCCCGAGAGGAAGTATGGGCGAGATTGCAAACTTTCCAGCTGCCTCCACCTTACACAATACTCCAATGCTATCCTAGAAGGATTTGTACCCTTAAATGCATACTCACTTGCCAATGCCCAATGCAAACAATTCTTATCAAAGGCTTCATGCTATGGAAACACCACCCACCCTGATGGGCAGCAAAACAGCCCTCACATGATTTCAAAAATATGGGACTACAGAAGCACACACAAAGGATGATCACTATGCCTTAAGGCCCCCATTGGCAGCACAATATGGTCCAGAAGAAACCCAGGACCAAGTGCTATGCAACATGGATTTGACCAGGTCATGTCATTTGACCTCAGACGTGGTTTATTTAGCAGGGATTGCAAAATTTCTTTAGCAATACAGGTACAGCTTAAGACAGCCTTTATGAACTCAGCTTTCCACATGAGGGCAAGGAGGGGGAACTGTCCTTCCTCTCTGCAGTGCACCCACTGAGTCCTTGCTTCTCCTTTCACCTAGATGGAGAAAGCCATCTGAGAACAGCTCTGCAAATGCACAGACCTCTGAACTGATCTCTAAATGGAAAACCACAGCGCTGCAGAGGTGCCTCCTGTCAGAGAGAAATGCTGATTACTGTGGAAAGAAATTAGAACAGAACTTGGACCAAAGTGAGTGTCTAAGAAAACAGTTGTGCATGCAAAAGTGGCTAAGATAAAATAAAGGGAATCATGGGGCTTCCTGATAAACTGGATTCTCAACAGGGTTTTTTTGAGCTAAAATTAAAAGTCTAATGATGTTTTAAGCACTATTATTTATGTCACTCTATGGTTTATTTACTTTTATTTAGATGTTTTCAATGATTTTTACGCTGCATTTCTACTGAGTCAGGTCCATTTTTAGCACATCCAGTTGGTGTGAAGTCTTTCCAACAAGGACAATTCCCAAGTACACAGTGTCCTCAGTCCCAACAAAATAACAAAAATTAGTGTGGGACTGTGTAGCTTGTGGACAAAGCTTGCACTGATGGTTAGTGCTGCTCATGATAGCTAGACAATATCAAGTTCTGATTCTTAGGCCTCATAGATATGTCTCTCACTGATCATCCACTATATGCTGCTGAGATCAGAAACCTGGGGGAGAGATGTGTTCTCAAGCCATGCAGTAGGTGTGGGAAAGCCAAGCACAACACCTCTCCACAGTCCGCAGAGAAAAGCAAGCACCTTTACAGAGAGAATGGTGGCATCCTAAGATAAAGGTCCAAAATAGATTAAATTATTTCCATACAAAAGCAAGACTACAGAGGAAGTCATGATGCCTACCTTCTAGACAGTGAAGTTAGGTGAGATGAATCTGACCCTTAATAACTCACCTGCATGTTGCACCAAGCTATATTTACCTGGATCACTACGGGTAAGTGTAAGCTGTGCTGTTGGTGCTCTGCATTGGTTTCCTCCTGAGGGTGTGTTTGCATTAGTGCAGCTCGGTACACTGGGCAGATACACCCAGCTGCCCTAGGAAGTGTTTCAGAGACAGGCCACCACCATATCAGGGCACCCATGGAGCTTCCAGATCTCTGGGCTGAGGAGGTCGCACACCTCCTCATCCACCTATGTAGGTACACACATGATGCAGCCTCTGCTGTGGGGTAGGAAGGAGGGGTGGCAGGCTTGGCTGCTGAGGGGATAGTGCTGCATCCCATTTCAAATGAGGGGTGCTAAACAACACTAAAATCCTTCCCTCTCAGGTGAATCCAAGCTTGCATGCTAAACCTGGCAAAACCCTCAACGCTGAAATGGAGAAAGGAGTAGCTTTGCCAGAGGTCTTGCATCAGAACAGTGGAGAGAGAAAATACCATGCTCTGGGGTCCTGCTGCCACATGCTGTTTTACTCCATTGCTTTTAAACTGAGGTGAGGTGAAATGTGCTTTAGTTCCTCATGGACCTGCTCCCATGCACTGCTCAGTCCTCAGGTCTCCACCCAGGCCACTGCTCAGATTCCCCAGGGCAGCAGAGAAGGCACCTGCAGACACAACCAGAGAGTGTGTAGGAACAGTAACCAGCAGCGGACTTATTTCCATCAGAGGCAGATTTGGCCTGTTATGAAGGAGTTGCACAGGGCTTGAAGCTCCTCTGACCCCACAGGCTTTAGATGCAGGAATTTCCAGCACCGATGGCAGAGAAGAGGTGTGAGGATCTTTATCTGTAAGCAGCTTAGAAGAAATAACTTATGCTGGTGTTCACTGGTTAGGCCCTTCCCAAGCAAGCCAGTTCTGTTCAGAAATTACTGTGGGATTGATGGAATTTAGGCAGGAGGATATGATTGAATGCTTCTAACACGAGAGAGGACGAGAAATACCACGTAGTGGTCCTAGAGATGTGTTTCTCCCTTGGCCTTCTATGTGGGGCCATAATTAGAGATTTGATTTACCATTATTGCATGATTTATTTCCTTTAGTTCTTGCTTCCACCAAGTCTAATAGATTCTTCTTGTTATTAGATAACCCTCTCCGTGAGCCGTTGTATAGATAATGGTCTCATGCCCCAGAGCTTTCATTTTCACAAGTGCACTTAAAAAAAACAATCAGGCAATGAGTTATTATTCAAGTTATTAGTCTCAGTTGTGTCACCATTAAATAGTTTGGTTGCTTTCTTAGCTACAAGAACAATTGGCTGCACGTCCTCCTGGTTTCCTGGCTGTGGAACAAGTCCGATGATACTTCGTTATCCCATCAGAAGGGCTCACAGCACTCAGGTGCCAGCATTTATTTGGCTTGACATGTCCAAGGCTCAAGTTTAACACTTAAGCCAGTACTTACATCCTTGTTGAGTTCAATGGAATTAAAACAGATGCTTTGTTAAGTAGAAATGTATTAAAGTGCTTGCTTCTTTTTAAGGAAAAGCAGAAGTGCTTTACAGCATTTTCGCCAGTGAGCATGTGGATCCAGCTCTTCAACCACAGCAGGTCCCCAGAAAAGCCACTCCCTGCTATTGGGACTTTTCCATTCTGAAATTGTGTATCAAGTTACCTGTTTTGGGAGTCTGATTGTATTAGAGCCAGAGCCCACTGTGAAGCAAAGGGCATTTGATGTGTAATGGATGTCGCTCAGCAGTGGGGCGAATCAGGCTCTTAAGCTTTTACTGCATCCCACAACGTGAAAGTGGAGAAGTCCAAGGTTTATTTAGCTCCATAAAATATTTAACCTCAACAGTGGTGGAGTTGATAAAAATCTGTATTTTGTAAAAAGCTTTTGTTTCAAGGCTATCCTTTTTATGATTAGCCTGTACATACTCAGAAAAAAAAAGCAATATCTATTATTATCAGAGAATGATCCAATAAGTGTCTTGGGTATTTCTGCCAAACTTCTGTGCAGGTTCCTAATGAGGGAGATATTAAGTTAAAATCAATGTGGGAGTAGTTCTTGTAGACCAGGGGAAAGTGTGTCATTATTTTTGCTGGCCAAATATAGTATCATCATCCATTAGCTCCCTAGCTGAAAAATATCCTGTATCTCACTGGGATGCTGATCAAGTCATGTTCTTGTATATGATTTCTCTTAAGACATGCCTAGCATGTATTTTAGCAGGAAGATTCATGGCAGGAGAATCAAAAAGCACTGAGAAATTTTGTGTTTCTAAATTTTACCTGTATCCGACAAATCTCCAAAAATAAAAAGGAAAAAAACTCCATGACATCAAAAACCATTTGCTGTAGGCTACAGGTAGTAATTTTACCCAGACAGACCATTCTAAAAATTTGAAACCTAAACTAGGAAAGTCATCTGGGAAGGTAGACCCAAAGCTGCAAGAAACATAACAAGTGTGAAAGTACAAGAAACAAATAGTTGTCATGAGGAAATTCCGAATCTAATGTTCAAGTAAGGTAAAACTATGAACAGACAATATAATCCATGACGAATGTATGCTTTTAAGGAGCTGATGTTCTATCTAGAGCTAGATAATTTTTGTCTGAATATTTTGTACCCTCAAAATACAGTTTGGGTTGTCTGAAATTATTGATGGATTTGGGTTAAACAAAGTAAATAATTTTGATTTAAAGATTATTTCAAAAATATTTTTCGGTTCTGCATTGAATAAAAATTCATTATCAGTACTGCTTATGCTCTGAAGGAAGAATTTAAAATAGTTGCTCAAGAGAAGTATAACAACAGAGTCCTTCATCTGTTCTAGATTAATGTCATGGTCTTTGTTTTTATGTTTCTAGTTTGGCCATGCAACTGAAAACACAGTTACTTACCCAGCTTGGTCACATTGATGTAGTAATGCTTTTGAGAAATTAACTTCATTAAGCATCTTTAAAACAAGATATCTCAGATCTAAAGCTTCTGCTCACTTCAGGTGTAGGAGAAATCACTGAGAGAGGCAAAAGTTTTCTAATCTTAAGTGAGAGACTGTACATAAAATCTACCTTGTTTGGTATTTTCTGGTATGGTGATCACTCATACTACAGTCTTCTCAGGGAAAACAGTAGAATGTGCTTCAGGAACATTTCATTTAACATAAACAAAATGCAGCTATTTGGAAAGGCCATGACAAGTTGTAAGTGAAGTGCATTTGAAAGACGTGCTGCTTGGGGGTGCATGGAAGCAGCCCTGCTGCAGAGCTGTGTGCAGCTGTGGTCAACAGCAAAGCAAATGTCATGGGGCACCAGGCTCTGCTGGTGTGACATGCCAAACCCCAGACCCTTCTCTCTGCCCTCACACAAGCTGCCTGGGGAAGTGTCTCTGGCAGCTACCAGAGGGGCTGTCCTGGAGGGACCTCCCCACATGCCTAACAGTGGCTGTGCCACCAGGTTTTGCAGCAGCTCCTGATGGTTGCTGCCAGCGAGGGCTTCCTGATCCACCAGAGAAGGGGGCCTGGGTGTGCATGGGGCAGACCTGTACCGTAAAGGCAATCCCCACTCTCCTTAACCTTCTCGTTTGATAATGATCCACTAATAGAATTAAAGTTGGCAGTCTTTGCCTTGCAGCTGTTCTCCACTCCCTCCCGCTGAAGACAGGCTTTGGGGAGCCAGTCTGCCATCAGGAGATGCTCTTTCCCTTAGGCTCTGCCTCCACCTTGTATCACACTGTCCTAGCCCCATGGCTGTCTGTATGGCTGAGGCACCCAAATGGCTGCACTTACCTATTTCTATGTTGTTAGAAGTCAAGCAGGCTTATTTTGAAGGTTGGATGTCTCAGAGTTTCTGCCAGAAAATTCAGAGTCTACTATGGACTTTTTCATTGCATGCTACCAGAATTGCTTAAATTTCTGTTAAATCTTTGTCCTTTTTTTTTTTTTTTTTTTTTTTTTCCTTAGCTGGTTACATGACTTTTGGAAAAGTCCTTTAAGTCATATTATAACATTATAAATCACCTGCTGAACGACTGGGATTCAAGGTGGTTGATTCCTCACAATTTCTGCAAGATCAAAGGTATGGCTGTCCTCCAAAAGCTGTGATGCTTCACATCAAAGTTTACAATGAAAACTATCTCAATTTTCCTCTTCAGCACTTGGATTTGACTTCATGACAGTAACATTTCAACTGGTGTGTTCAGCCTTCATTTGTGAGAAGACATGGCTGTGCTCGTTAACATGGCAAATGCAAAACCAAATGGAGCAACTCTGATTTCAAGTCTTCTGTTCCTAGAATTTGTAAGTCTGTTTAAAAAGTGAACATCTTTAGCACTGCTATAAATATCCCTTTGGTAAATGCCCTGAGTATCTTTCAATCCATGCTGATCCTTGTAATCACAGCTGCATTGTTCTGGTCATGTCATTGAAAACGCTTTTGACAGAACAAATGATGATCACCTGTGCTAGAGTTTTTAAAAAGCCTAAGATCCAATCTGCTATTTCATCAAGAAAAAACAACATTCATTTCATTTCTTTCTTTCATGTGCAACGCTTTTCACTGGGACACACTGTTTTTTCACTAGTTTTTTTTAATTCTTTTTCTCCATGAGCCTCACAAAACAAATAACTGTTGGGAAGTTCATAAAGGAATTGCTTTTACTTGCTTTAGGTGCTGACGGCCTTGTGTGGCTTGCTATGTTCGGTTTTTTTTTCTTAAGACAGGAAAAAAAGGTTTAGGGACTGGACTCTGCTTTGCCTAAAAGTAAGAGTTCTGCAGATGTGCAATGGCTGATATTCCTGTACCTGTCCTTGTACAGCAGAACTAGACTTTAAAGTGTCTGAAGTTGGTATATTCAGAGAATATCAGTCATAAATACTTTTATGTCTGACTCATTTAAGCTAGAGTTGTAACTTTCACATTGCCATGTGCTTTTATACTATTGAAGTTTAAAGGAATTCCTTTCGAAGCCTAATGTTTGGCTCATGATGAAAGGAAATCAAACAGCTTATTCGGAGTTACATTAAATAATTACGTGTGTAACCCTTTAAATGCTAGATATGCAAATAAAGTGTTACACGGTCACTTATATAGCAAAGACTTAAGGCCAAATTCCCCCTGTCTATCCCTCCTCCTCAATTCCATTCCTATTTCTTCTTCTGAAGTTATCTGAAACCAAAATTACCCCTAGCAAAAATGGTGTGATTAGATAAAATCCAATTTAATTCCTGAAAAAATGTTCATAGCAAAGGACCCAGTTCTGTACCCACCGTTATTGCTGACATAATTGGAAATGCAACTGAATTGAAGACTCACAGGATTATTCCTCATTTCTCATGGTACTTGCTATGACCCCAGTATTGCAGACTTTTCCAGGTGGGAAAAGGTACATCTGAGTCATAAATATACCTATGCTGATAAATAGTCACAGATCCCGAACAGCAATTGCTGCTGTTTGTCTCACTGAAATGAGTACACCAGCGGAGATTTCAGAAGGTGCAAGAAGGCATGATGCTGAACCTGGGCAGGGAGGCCTGATCTGTGCAAAATGTATATGAACTCAGCAACTACTCTCAACTTACATTAGACCTTTCTTTTGTTAGCTGACCTAGCAATGCTGGTGTTATTTCAAACTTTTGCAAAGAAGAAGGAGCTAAAAACTTAAATCCTGCAAGGATCTAGGCCTAGCTGAGTCATCCAAGGTAATTTAGGAATTGCTTGGATTTATGCCCTCATCTCTGACCCCTCTTAAGGTTAATACACAGGATTATCTATTTAGGATCTGTCCTTTCAGTCAAACCATTAAAAAAGAGAGATTCACACTACAGAGGGACACATTTGCAGAATCTTATGAGGTCTCTTTTATAAGGTCTTGTTTGTATGCTAACTTTTTATTAACTTAATTGCTGTCCACAACTAAAGAGAGTCAGAAAAAATTGCCTTTTTTCATGGGTTCAAGTACTTCAAGGAGAACACTGAGCTTCATTGTATTAGAGCATTTTTGGCTTTTCATTGCCCTGAACCAGGAAAATTTGTTGTCAAAATATGTGAGCAAATATCATAAAGCCTGGGACAAGGAGCAAAATTTTCTCTAATCTCAGAGAAGATTAAGTTTAAAATCTGGGCTATGATTCAGATCAGGTTTTGTTTGTTTGTTTGTTTATGTCTTTTTTTCCCCTTTCTGTTTATTTCATCCAAAATAATGTCTCCATACAAGGTCTTTTTTTTCTGGCAAAACTCCATCTGTCTTCAGTTTGGTTTGCTGGAGCTTGTGTTTATGTACCACAAAAAATGTCTGCCTTCACTGAAAGCTTTGCCAGAATAAAAATTGCAATATTTGAGCTTTACATACGAGACTAGGGATGGGCATGAACTAGTTCAAATCAAATGTAGAAAGAAGTTTTGGCCTTAAATAATTTTAAGAACACTTAAATGTACCAATATGTTTTTATGTATTTTTCCTATTTTTAAAACATTTGGAAAAAGAATACAGAAGTTAGAGAGAACTGTATTTCTGACCCACAAACAAAACCATAGCACTGTAAGAACTAGAAATGAACAAATGTATTTTTAGGTGCCTGTTACCACGATGTTACTCTTTTGTTTAGATCACACAAACATGACCATTGCTTAACTTTGTCATTCACTTTCTAAATATTTTACAAAAGGGAATAAACCACGTTCATTTTTGACAGAGTGCTGTTGCATGCGAGGGCACTCACAGTTTGTTTATAACATACCAAAAGCATTCTGTTAATGAAACATTTCAAGGCTAGTGAACCAAACTTTTGCACCAAACAGACAGTGGCTGCAAACGCTTTCTTGTCAGAGTTCACGTTTCAGCTGTGCGCTCTGCCCCACCCACTCTGCACCACTGCAGATAAAACATCTTGGACTGACAAGTCAAGTTTGCACGACTAGCTTTCTATGAAAAAGCTGCAGCAAGTCATGCCATTAACTCTTTTGAGGCAAATATGCTCATGCATTTTGGGCAAATTGGCTACAACTGGAGGGCCAAGATGCTGTCCTGTTCCCCTGAAGTTTTACTGTCCTATCAATGAGCTTGGAATAAGGTTCAGAATGAATAATGAGAAAGGATCATTTGCAAAGAGGGATTTCACTTGTATGGTATGTGCTAATGTTCTCGTGGTTCTGACTGTATAAAATCAACAGTTGACTTTTGGGCAGATGGTTAGCTTGGCAATGCTGATATAATTTCAGGACGTTTCTTTATGTTCGAGGATTTAATTTATTTGGGAGGGAAAGTTTTATGGTGGCCACTTCTAACCTGAGTTATGACCAAAGCAATCCAAGGTCTTCATCCTGCAAGTCTATAAGCAGCCATGGCAAAATCACGATCCAAGGCTAAGTGGTAAAGGCACTACTCTGGGGATCTATGTTCATTTCTGCTCTGCCTCAGCTTTTCTTTGTGGCCTCGGGTAAAGTACTCCTGAAAGACTTTTTCTAGCTGCGCATTTGCACAGTGTCTGGCAAAGACCCTACTCTGATTTGGGGCCCCCAAGCAACACCTTGAGTAAGCAAGCTATATCATTAATAAGCAAGCTATATCATTAATCAGTCTGGAACAAACCTCTACACTGAGCAGAAGTAAGGTCTCAGCCAGTCACCTTGCAAATGCATGGCTTAAGAAAAAGCTGTAAGCAGAGAAAGGATAGGTGTGGAGAGATTGTTCTAAACCATTTCTGGTTCATGGTGAAGATAACCACAGAGCCACAGTTGCACCTAACTCTCTTAACAGCCAAAAGTCCCCTGATGCTGTGAAAGTGATGTGGACACAGGGTCAGGTTGGGATTGACCATCTCAGGTCATCATCCATGCAGTGCTCCTCACCTGGGCTGTCATCAGGAATCGAGTCCCTCTTGTTTAGAAGGGAAACTCCTTTGTATGTGAATCCAAGAACATAATGTATTAACACAAACAGTTGCTTATTTTGGTGACTGTAGAGTCAGAAATGTGATTTAGAGCAAATACTCCAAGCGAGTTGTTGTTGAAATCTTAATACTTCATTGCTGTCCCTGTTGTTCACACATCAGTCTGCTTCAGAAGGTGGACACATACATCAGGTACTTTAAAAGATGCTTTTTGAACAGGATCTTCTGTATCAATGGGCTGTCCTAGCAGCTTGCCACAGGACTGGAGGCAGAGAGAAAAGGCATCAGAAAGTTTCTACCATGTAGAACAAAAAGGATTTGGTACAAGGAAACTTGAGAGAAGAGCTAATCAGGAAGAAAGGCCTCTGGTAGATCCCAGTGATAAATAAGAGACTCACAGTCTTTATTTGGCATAGTGTCATTATTCTTTATATTCAAAAAAGGGTAATTCTGTGAGCACAGTCACAGATGAACACTCTGAATACCATCATCCAACTGTGATTACAGTTATGACTCTGATGTAAACCTATTCCTTGGCCCTTACACTTCATTGTTCTCATAAAGTTACTTCTTGCACTAGAAAAAACAACAAAAAATTAACTTCCCCAAACTAATCATGTCTTTGAAAATAACAGCTGTGTATAGGCAATAGCTGCTGTATTTTTAAGAACAGTCATTGTCTTTCAGGCAGCTGGAAAGGTTATTCCTACTGGTTTTGAATCTGAGATAATCATCTTCACGAGCCACAATGAACAGGCCCTGTCTGGAAGTAGAGAGACAATATCTTTAGCCTACTTTTCTCCCAGGAACATGTTTGAGTGTGGTTTTTGGTTTGGTAGTGGAGTTCTCTGATGTGTATCAGCTGAAACACAGGAGTGTTTTTTTATCACCATCATTTGTAGATGTGGTCCAAGTTAGCACTGGGTAAACCTACTACCTGCAAAACGAAATATGAATAAATTCACCTGCTTACCCTGAACTCCTGTTATTCAGTAGCTCAATTTTTTTTCCCAGGCTTTTCACTCCATTAACACGTGAGGAACTTTAGTGCATAGTATTTGCAGATGCAATTTAATAATGACTTTTTCTTTAACTGAATTCAGTGAAATCCCACTGTTGTGAAGTGTAATACGTAGCTGTCGTGCAGCAGGACTGTTATCAGACTGCTATTGAATAGCAGGTGGGGATCACAGTATCCTCAGCATGCAATAAAAAACCTACTTCAGATGACATCCAAAGTGATCTTTTGAGTTGCTACTCCCAGGATATGTACTTCAGGAATAAAAAAATAGAAAGGTAGAAAATCAGTGAATGACTAGGAATTGGTGCTACAAAGCAGTGTTCACCAGCCACCCTCCAATTCTTCATGTCTCCCACAAAGCATTGAAGGAGGTACTCCTGCCTTTTGCTAGAATGACAGCCACTCCTACCAGGCTACTGCAGCAAAGACAAGCTCAGAGTAAGTCCTCTTAATAACTGCTGTGTTTGGAGAAAAGAGAGAAGGATGATAGTTTTTCCATTTTAGTTCTTTGGTGGAACAAGTTATCTCTGAGTCTGGCAGAGCTCCTGGGTTTTTGGCATGCTACTTTGCTTTATCCCATTACTGTTATCATTCTTCTGTTCCCGACATTGCACCAGCTGACAAACCCCCAAGCGAATATGAATGCAAATGCCAAGGGCAATACTGAGGAGATGTCATCTTGTCTTGTTTGACACAACACTCTGTATCTTGGATGTATTGGTAAAATCTTCTTCAATACAGTGAAAGCTGATCGCTCCCTTAAGATAGGGCTGAAGATCGGAAATAGGTTATTTTATGTTTCTTCTAGAGAAATTTGCAGGGAGTACGTAGGTAGGACATATCATGCAAGTGGACTCATTTTAGCAAAAATAAGGCTACAAAAAGGCTACAAAAAAGCAAGGCTACAAAAGCAGCTTGAGGCTTTCTGCTATGGGAGCCCAGAAATTGAGACAGCCCAATATAGCCAGTTGCTTTCTGCTCTTTCACTCTTTGGAGCCGAGCCTAAGATCTCCAGTTTCAAAAGTGAGTATTGATTTTGAGTATCCAACTTGAAACTCCTTAAAAATTCTTTAAAAAGAATTCTTTAAAAAGTAGTAGTAGATAGAAAGAGAGGGTCCCTCGATTTATGCAAATTGATTCTTTTCTAAGTGGCTCAAGCTGCTCTTCTTGGAGTGCTTAGATCAGTCCAGCAACAAAAGTTTTCCAAATTACTTTACTCATGAGTGAAGGTAGATGGCACAATGTAAATGCACTACAAGTAATCACAAACCACCTTTCATGTGTGCTATATATTTGTGCTTAATCCTGAAATCACAAGTATTATCAAGCCATATTAGTAGAGAAGTAAAATATTGGTATAGTTGAGCATTTTACTATGAAATGTTTTCTCATTTTGCATGACAAAGGCAAACAAGATTAAGTGTGTTGAATCATTTCCAAACACTTCTCCTCAAGAGCCAAATAATGCATGAAAGTAATATTTACAATATTTTAAACATAAATGTTGCAAGAAACCCAAAGAGTGCATATTTTACATTTGAAAGAACTCTGCTTCATTAAATTGGTAAGTCAATTAACTGAGGAAAACGTAGCTGACACTTATTTGAAATGCAAAAGACATTTTACGTATTTTATTTTTTTATGATATTCTGCTGTGTAATAGGAGTCCATAATTATCTGTCAAAGCCACTGACTTACCTTTTTTTCCCAAAAGCTACTCCATAATAAAGTGCTACTGTCATAATAGCTATTCTACGTTTCTCTCTGAAGTTCTTTCCCACTTGGAAGAATAATAGGTATTGAATATAATTCTATAGAATCAGCTTCTGTAAGGCTAAAACAGGTGTTTAACTGGAAAAGAATAATGTTTAAAAAGGATTAAAATTGAAACAGGAAGTATTTTGTGCCAAAAATATTGTGCTTAAGGTTGCTCATGATCTCAAAGTTGATGTTTCAGACAAAGGTTTACTTTCATTTGGGTGGAATAATTTCTGTATCTTATTATCCTTTCAAAGACCTACACAGAAGTGTTAGAAAGCCTAGCCAAATAGGTGGACACACCCCATATTTTGGCAATTTTGTGAAAGTGACACCTGGACAAACATCTGGGCAGCCTAATCTGTCAGCGGTAGTGAAAGTCAACCAGAAAGGTCAAAACTGCTGTAGGCAATTGTAATATTTTAATTTAATAATATGTTTAGCTTAAAGTTGTGAGGAAGGCTGGTTCAAAGAAATACAGTGAAAGTGGATGGGAATTTGATGAGGTGGTGAAATGAAGATGATGCACAGAGGTCCTGTTTGAGCCTGGCATTGCCAGAATTTCAGTGTTGTCCCTCAGCTGCCCAGCCATGTCAACTCACCTCATGAGTGTCCTGAGGGAAAGAATGCAGGCCCTACCATGGGCAGGTAGGTGCACAGCTGTGGGGCTGGGGCCTGCCATCTTCTCCTTGATGGCTTTTAATATTTCAGGAGGCTTGTTTTTATAGAGAATGAGACCAGATTTTGAAAAATCTAACATACTCTGAAAAATATGGGGTCATTTTCCTCTGCCCAGCTCTTGTAATAGGTTCTGGTCCTTCAAAACCTGGATAATGATGTGCATGAACCATTATGTTTTCAGGCACAGCAGAGCTAGAGGCAAAGAGATTGACACAGTGGTTTTGCTTTATCACCATAAAACTCTACTTGAAATCCATGATGAAAGGAAAACTTGATGGCCTTAAATCCTCACTGTCTTTCCATGACTGAGGTTCCTCCAGAACTGGAGAGAGACTGAGGAGCACAGAACATGCCTAAATTGTCCTAGCTTCCCTGCACTGTCCTGTAGACCTCCATACTCTCTAAAATCTCCATAGTGGTTTATCCTGCTATACAAGGATGTTGCTTCTTCACCTGAAGTGCCATTTGACTGAACCATGATGCCACATTTTACAATGGGATATCTGTGAAGCAGCCACGTGATTTACCTCTACCTTGCATACTGTTGTCATGCCTCTTGTTCTTTCTTAATTAGCAGAGTGTCTTTTCACATTGTAAATAATAATTGTAGATAATAGGATAAAATGAGTGGTTTTGCACAAGAAATAGATTTTATTTCTTTAATAAGAAATTTTACATTATTTTGTCTTTGGTAAACCTGCCAAATGTAACATTTGGTCTACGATGAAGAATACAGCCCAGGCCTGACATCTGACCATATTACATGTTTTTGATTGAACTTGATTGTAAAGTAAAACCCAGGGGGAAATGTAGCCAAAGAGGGATGCTCTTTTGCAGCGAAAAAGAGTAAAGCAAGCAAGAAATATTATTTCTGAAAACTGAGCTTCTAGGACTTTTTTACTCTGATCTGCTCTTTTGACCTCAGAGATGCAGTCAGCAACTTGGCCACCATGTTGTCACAGCTGGGCACAGTGTACTGGCAGAGCTACTTATATTGAATTCACTCCTGCTTGTTTCCCACACACACAGCAGGTACATTCCCCTCCTCATGTTGCATAGCACAGTACCCTACAAGTGGTCAGTCTGGTTTTAGCAAAACTCCGCATGAGTAATGCAGTAGTAATCTTGCTCTTAATTAGCAGAGAAGTACTACTATGAAATTGCTCATCGAAGAGGAGGCTTCTGTAATCTGGATGCCTATTTTGATACATGCCCTGTGACAGCTTACTGGCAAGAAGGGAAACCAGTTCATTTTTTGAACAGATGTGGTATTATGAACGTGCCACATGTCCCAAGAGCTTGGCTCCTGCTTCCCAGCATCCCTAATGGTATGTTACGCTTTCCTTTGTAGGGTGACAACCGTGTTTCAAATACTTCCATCCCAACTGTTAAATTTATGAAGACTATGACTGTTTCACACCTGCCAAGGAAATGGACATTGCCCTTCTAAATGGACGTCTAATTGGCGCACAGTTTCATTTGCATGCGTTTTCAGTTTTCAACAGGTGGCACTAAAGAGCCAATAAATGATTCTATTCCCAGACTCCAGCATGCAAACTCCTGGGCAGGCACTTTTATGTGTGTTTATCTATTTAAATATGGTATTATAATTCCAACATAATTAGTCATCTAATTGAATTGCATGACCACATCCATCCAAGACATTTGCATGCACAATTAATTAGGATTTATCTAAAAGCATTCTTTTTGTTCTCTATTTCCTACAAGTTAAATTACTCATGGATGGATTAGATGCTGATTTCATTTTGAAAGTGTTACAATACATGCACTTGGAGAAAAATAAGTCTGCAGAATTGGTAAGCAGCAGACAAGCAAAGAATTTTCCTTTCTATTTTTATAATGCTACCAAGGGCCAATGCTCTAGAGCATGGCCAATGAGGGCCAAACTTGCTGTAGTCCTAGAGAAGTAAAAGTCTGTAGTGTCTTCTTCAGGCTCCTTCATTTTAGCAGAAGCAGGATTTACAAAAGCAAAATGGCTTTGCACATACTACTAGGTTTCCATCTTCCTCCAGCGCAATTTTTACTTAAACTTGGATGTTCCTGGTGGTTGAAATGCATTTGTCAACTTGCATTCTTGAAATATAATGGACAGACAAAGAAACCTTTAAAGACATCCTTGGGTAAATGCCTTGTTTTTGTGCAAAACTTTTCTATCCATCTCAGTTACAGAAGCAAATGGAGACCCACCTTGAGATGTGTTGTGCTACACCAAATGGGAACTCAAATACTATGAATGGCCCAGAAATAGAAAATTAGCTTTGAGGAGGTGTCCAAACTTATGATGGACCAAAATACCTCAGAAACAGGAAGGGCAATATAGCTTTGGTTTCTTAATTGTTCAACAACACTCTTTTACTTCACAATGTATGTGCTTGCTTCAATATTGGCTGCTACCGGACAGCAAAGGTCTTCTTTCACTCTTTTTTTTGTCATCCAGTTGCAATCAGTGCAGGATGTACCCAGTCACTTCCAGAAGAATAAGCACAATTAAAGAAAAGCTTTGGACACCCAGCTGAGATATAGTTGAAGAATTATGAATACAACTGTGCAAAAACAAACAAACAATCAAACCCAGGCATTTCATTTTGCAGGATGGTGTGTTACAACTAAAATATATTGTGTTTCAGTCCTGGAGCTTTGAGGACAGTTTGGTCCTGAAAACTGCATAGAGAAAATGGTAGCAAGATAATCTGTGTTTAGAAATCATTTCACAAGCAGGGCAGAACACACTAACGGGGCAACACTGCGGTGAAAAAGGGAGGAGCAGGCCAACATTCCCCATTTCTGTGTTGTCTTTGAAATGACCTTTGCATTGCGGCTCGCTCTTTTAAACAAATTATCTCCTGTACCTCCTATATGATCTCTTTTAGTCCACACCTTCTCAGAGGTCTTTTGTTCTATGAATGGCTTCTGGTGGGGGAAGTAGTAGACTGGTTTAAAATTGTTGCTCCCTGAGATCTCTCTTTTCTTTTTATTTCAAATTGCTTTTTTCTTCCTTTTCTTCCTTTTTTTCCTTTTTTTTTTTTTTTTTTTTTGTGTGTGTGTGGTGGATGTATTTTTATCAATATTTTATTCTTTTAGAAAATCTCACCCTATACTTCCAGAGGAGTAAACAGTGATTCCCCAAGAGGTATGCTGGCTGCTGATCTCATCTTTAGCAAGTATTTCTGATCTGCATGTTTCTCTCACCATTAATGTTTGTAGCATCCTATTAGAGTTAGGTCATATGGCTTTTGTGCTGGAAGAAGTACCCACTGTCTGACTAAAATAAATTTTTTTGCATCTCGCAAAGTTAGTGGAAGGAAGTTTCTTCCTATAGTTTATAAGGTATCAGTAAGTACTGTCCATCTCAACCTTTCATTAAACAACCCATTGCTAACTGCAATGTGCTTAGCTTCAGCCTTATCCTTACTTTTATGTTTAAGTGCTTTGTTGAACAGTATGCAAGCAGGCTCAATTCTTTGCTGAAGTGCAGATGAAAGAACTACAGCCAGATGCAAACGTCTGTGCAGCATGAGCATGTGTGTGTATATTTAAGCAGTGACAACTGATGGACAGTACTATGTCTGACATACATATTTGAAAGATGATTACAGCTAGAGCAGAATTAGAAGAAATAGTTGAGAGGATGGAACAAAATGAAAAGGGCTAAAAGGAAATTAATCTTCCTTAATGTCTAGGTCATTTAATATTCAACAGGGGAGAAGTTTGTAATGTAGTGTAAGGCACAATTTTCCAGTGGCCCACGGGGTCACTGGAGCAGTCTCCCAACAACCTGCTCTCTGTCTACTTTCTAAAACCATCTGAGCAATACACTGTCCTCCCATCTACTGAAACTGCTGTTTCCCATTTAATTTTATGGGATAAAATGATCCTTTGCAGATACATGTACCTTTTTATTTTTTGCAGAAAAATACTTTTATACACTGTTGTGTATAAAGGTTACGAGCTTCATGACCTTAATGGAAATGCTTATTTGTGATTTTAGAGAATGTACTCTGCCAATAGCCCATTCACTTCCAATGGCGACCGATGCAGCAGTGCTGATGATATGTAATATACTGTATGTGGCTTTAGACGCTTCATCAAAACATGAAAAGTCCGGAATCACACCTGTATTTCAACAAGTTGCCAAAGCTTCTGCTAAAACTGTGGACCATAATTCAAACATTTGATAAAGGTTTGTAAAAGCCTAACAAGCACAAATTCAAGAAACTCTACCTAGAAAAGTTTAAAAAAAAGATAGAAAAGCTATAATACCAAGTTTAATTTTTGGAACTAATTGGAACTACTTTGTTACCTAGTAAAGGGATTGGATTTAAGGCGCAACATTTAAATTTCCCTGAAAAAAATGAAGAGGTTTTGCTTTGGCAGCAATTTGTTATCTGCTATTTAAAAGGCAAGTAAGGCAATAATTCCCCAGGTGTTGACTGGCAAGAGGTCAGATTGCTGGAAACAAGGATACTGAAAACCAGATGAGAAGAAGGGGAAGTCAGTAGTGTCTTTACTAAAATCTAATTAGGAAATGGCATCTTGTCCTCTGCTCTGGAAAGAGCAGAAACTATCAGTGAAATATCAGCAAACAGTTTGCCATCTTCAAAGATATTAAGTAAAATTTGGAAAGTGCTTTGAAGATGAAAAATGGTAGGGAGTGCTAAGTATCACTATTAGCAGGACCAATGTGTCAACTGATGTTGTCTGTCTGCATAGTATTGGGTGAACACTTGGGTAATTAAGGTCAAATGAATAGCCTTGCCTGGTCAATTTATTAGATAAAGTGTGTCTCGTTGCTAGCTGAAGCAAGATGTGGTATCTGTGTGACTAACAGACCTGGAAAGTGAATGTCTATGCCGAACATATTTCATTGCTTCAGGAGCCAACAGTAGCAATAGCTGTTTCTTACCTTTTAGGCCTGTCTTATACTCCCTAGATACCAGGACAGTGAGCAGTTCTTCATAGTATTTAGCAGTTTCTAAACTTGTAGTTATTAGTTTGACATCATACCTGCCTATTAAAGACTTGCATGCCTTCTTGAACTCAGACAATACCTCATTTTCCAGATCTAATTTTTCCAGGTTACCTATATTTTAATACTAAAACATTTATGAAATCAATTTGACAAAGGTTGATGTAGTGAAGGATTGCTATTGCTGACCAAGAGGTGCTACTCAAACCTCTATCTACAGTCTGCAAGTGTACTTCAGCCCTTGTGTTATTACTCTGGGAGTTCTTGTCATGGACTGACCCCAATTTTCTACAGCCTCCAGGGTGTAGGTATAAAAGAGGTGTAGGTAAAAAAAAAGAGGTATAGGTAAAAAAGAGGTATACCATAAGCTTTTGCTGTACCAAACTGGGAATTTGCATAAGTAACTCTTAATTTGCTAAGTTTCAGTGTTTGTTTTGTCTTACCTTAATGAAATCCCCAGACAGTACAGCTCAATAATCACCACAGGTACCCCACAAACATGCAGCCAAACTACAGGTGAGTGCAGTTGGGCAGGGGAGTAGCCCCGAACACTGGTCTCAGCAATGGGCATGGGGTCTGGTGCAACACGGGCAGGAACAGCAGACCAGGGCTCACAGCCCAAGACCTGGGGAGCATGACCACGCAGACATCCCAGTAGGAAGGCCCAGGTTTCTCAAATGCTTCATTCTGTTGCAAAATCAAGTTTAGAGTCAGCTTAAACTGTCCTGCATAACAATTTAGAAAGAAGGAGGAGCACTTGTACCTGAGCCTTCAGTCTCAGCTGGGAGAGAGTCAGTAACAGTGGACAGGAGGTTGCTGCCAGTCCTTGATACCACCTGTCTAAGAATTTAATCAGCTGGGAAATTGTTGCAGATACTGCTTTCCAGCTGCAGTTATTTGCTTCCATCTGTACCTAGTGCCAGAACAGTGTGGACAACCTTAGCGCAGGCTGGTGTGCTCAGTGTAACCACCTGCTTGGCTTGTGAGCAGATGTTTTGTCTTTGGGCTGCAGACTGGGACCTCCATTTCATAACTAGCAGGTATAACTGAGCATCCCTTTCTGTTAGACATATTTTCTCTTTTATTTAAAAAATGGCAAAAATCTCCCTGACACATTTCACGTAGGAGAGCACCAGATGAGTATCGCTGAGGTAGATTCAGGCAGAATGGTGTCACTCTCTGGCAATGAAGAAAAAGCAAGCCAGCTCTCAAATCTTGGTTGTTTTTGTTTTTGTTTTTTTTACCTAAATGCACTGTCATCCAGTTAATACTGTAAAGGTGAACTGTGCTTCCTATGTTCTGTAAAAATTCAGAAGTGTTGGATGCCATGGAGCTCAAGGGAAACAAGGATGGTGCAGGCCTGGCTGTGTTAGTTATGACACTTCTGCACACAAATAGCATGATAAGAATATCCCCAGTGACCAATAATGCAAACTAAACTGCCTTGAAATATAACTAGAAGGAGAACAGTTTTCCATTTAGCATATCTTGCTGATTGAATCCAAAGCAATTCTTCAGAGCAAAGCAAATGCAGAGCACAAGACCATAAAGAGGCAAGTCTTTGCAGTAGTCGTAGGCTAAGACTTACAGAGAAAACTTGTGCATCCTGAAAGAGGCAGCAAGAAAGACTGCTAAGAGTCTTGTCACCATGTTTCTTGTCTCTTTGTTCTGCACCTGATACACATGCATGTCAGGATACCTTCCTATAACAACACATGAGCAGACTGATGCATACATTCAAAAAGCCATCACTGAGCACTGAAAGTTTTTGCTTTCAGTCAGCATCTGTATTTTGGATCTTGGGATGCCTATGTAAGGAATCTGCCTTCACAGGAGCAGCTACCTCCAGCGTGACTGTCTGATGAGGACAGCTCTGTTAGGCATGCTCTGAGCACAGAAATGCTTTTGGATGCACAGTGGAGCACAGTCCATATCTCTTCAATGCATAAACCTGCTTAGAACTTATGGTATACCTTTTTCTTCATATCCTGGAGGTCGTAGCACATACAGGTGAAGGATTTAAGATCTAAACTTTGAGTCCTGCTCAAAATGACTTTAAGAATCTTGATGACCTTAGTTTTTTTAGATACGAGTGTTGGACTTCTCTCCTTTCCACTGTAGAATAAGAATAATGAAATATTAATAAATAAGAATAATTAAACTGAATGACAGACAGAGCCACCTGCTATTAATATCTCCTACTGTCTGTGTCCCAATCTCACAGGGAGCTGTACCCAGCTACCCAAAGGATCAGTAGCTCATTTAGCATTTGTCATACCCCAAGGATGAGTCAGTCTATGACTTAACTGATCTGGCAGAGTGCACTTTCTGCAATGCCAAGTTTGATCAGACTATTTCAGTGGTTCAGCATTATAGAAAAGAGGCACTAAGGACTAAAAGTGATGTTGACTCAGCTATTTGGCTCCTGCCAGTGAACATTAGTGATTTTTGAACTGCTTAGACCCCACTTCTAATGAAAATTCATTTAGACAAAGTAATTTACATGCATTGCTCATTTCCATATGAGGTTTGAAGCCTTTGCCACATTGCTACAAAGTGATGCAGTTCAGAATGCAGTCATTTCTCTCTGCCCTCATACCATACACAAATGATTCTGTCTCACATAATTGCTTGATATCAATACTCAGTAGATATATTTTGACACATGACAGAAGATAATGGGATTTCCCAGGGAGAGGGGAGAAACAGAATATTCTAGTAGGAAGAAGAGGGGTTTTGCATTGAATTGATTAAAAATTTTAGCTGGTACATCAAGAATGTTTCATTTCCGCAGCTAAATCAAAAATTGTCCAGTCATAGCTGGTAGCAGGTAACAGGCTATTAGCTCCAAGACATTAAGGAAAAATTCCAGCTGTATTGAAGTCAGTGGTAAAACACACATTGATTTTCATGAGGTCATAATGTCATCCTGCAAAAGCAGTAACAGCCAAACAAGCACTTCAGCACTTACATGCAGATTTCACAGGCCACAGTGAAAGAAATTCATCTAGAATTGGCTGTAAGGGAATCTGGGCTGCAGGTATTCGTGCTATCATCTTAGTGCTTAAAGGTTCACCAGACACCAGGGGACTGGATCTTTATAAAAAAAGTGAAGGAAAGTCTCCCCAGCACATAGTCCTAGCTGGATTTGGGCAGTGGGGAGCTCAGCCAGGTCCAGAGTCTCCCTCACTCTGAGGGGATCAAATCCATCTGATCTCAGAGAGCACGCTGGCTTCACACCCACCAGCTGGTCTTACTGGGGGCACTCTCTGCCTCTCCTTTTGACCTTTTACCAGTGAAAGGAGTAAAAAATTCAAATGTATGTGTCATGGAGGGGAAGAGATGAGAAAAAAGCTAGAGATTTTCTTGTATGTAGTGTTAGTTGCTAGATAAACTACAGAATTGCTCTTGTTTTAAGGATAAGAAATTGAGATCCTGAAAAGTTACAAAAACTTATCTGAGATCCTACTTTAAGTCAGTAGCAAGTTATTAGGAGCTCCAGTCTCAGTATTTCTCACTCACTGGCCTTAAGTAGAGTAACATAACCAGTGTTCTAGTTGTATGTTCAAAAAGATCTTGCTAAACTATTTACTTTAGACTAAACAACCCCATGACAGAGTGGTCAAGTGATAGCTGGGCTAGGGGACATTTTGCAGATGTGTTGCTTTTTCTTCCCAGCCTTCCTATATCATTACGACCTTTCATAGAACAGGCACTCAGCTGCTATGGTGACGGGTAACAGTGTAAAGCTCTAAGCTAGAGAGATGCATGTTGGAAGAGCAACTTTCACCACCTCTTACTTGCCTTTTATTTTAGTAATTAGAGCCCTATATTTATCCTGGCACTGCTCACAGAACCTACATTTACAAAATGAAATTGTCTGTGAGGCTGTACACTTTCAGCAAGCCATTTAAAGCTGCAGCTCTGAGACAGCTAAGTGCCTAATTTTGCATGGTGCTGAGCAGACCTAGGTGAGGTGTTGGGGTTTTTACTTTAGGGCCTTAAGGGGGTTGTCAAAAGATATATTTGCCCAAATACATAGTTTTGTTCTTCTCTGGGTGTTTGGAAATCAAAACTTTGGCTTCTGAAAGAGAAAATAAAGTAAAAATAGTACTACTTCTCTTCTACTTAGAACGTAAACAGGGTTTGTACTGTCCTCATTGTGCAAGGTCATAGTCAGGTCTCATCTATGCCCAGAGCAGTTTTTGATGACAGCATCCCCAAAAGTTTTATGCCTTACTGTCAGGCTACGGGTGAGTTTTGAGTAAGAAGGAGCAGCTGAAATAGCTCTTTCTCTCTGCTCATCATGCTCAGGGTGTCCACTGGCTGCAGACTTGGGACATCTCCCAAAAGAAGCAAGAAAGAGGTGTTCTTATGGTCTCTGTCTCAATGACAAGGTAGTGCTTTACTGAAAATGGAACAGTAGAGACAGAGGCCCACTGCACTACATCCAGACACCCTTTGGGTGGGAGTGCTTCCCAAATGAGGCCATGGCCACACAACTACTCACTGAAAATGGTCTGTGAATACTGCTGTTAATTTCCTCTGTCATATATTGAATTAGTCATTTTGGGTGCAATTCATGATGTAAGAGCAGAGAAAGCAGAGGAAGGAAGGTAGAGAATGGAAAACACTGGATACTTCTAGACAGTGAGCTATCAAAACAGAGGCAAAAATGAATGACCCATGGACCTCAGTTCTTTGTAATATTTTATATCTAGTTTAAGGATCTCAGAAATTTTCTCCAAAGTGATACAGTTCCCAAATGTTAAATGTAAAATACAGCAGGAATGTCAGGTCAGAAATGATCCAATGTAGTGTTTTTAAAGGGGATAGACAGATTGCAAAGGCTGTGATCTTCATGTGCAAATTAAGATAGAGAGCTAAAGCAGGTTAATCACTCTGGGTAAGACTCAGCTCACATACTAAGAAGCGTAAATACTGGTGTATATATATATTTGTTCACATGAGCAAGCTGTCTAAGCTTCCACTGTAGTCAGTTAAAACCTAATGTAAGGTCTAGTCAATGTAGTCTAAAGAGCTAATCAGCTCACCCTGATGTAGGTACCTACCTGGTCCTCCATATCTCTGATGAGAATTTGGAGCCTTAGCAGTGGAAACAGTTTAATACTAAATATTCTCAAACTAGACGTTTCATTTAGGTGCCTGACAAACTAATTTTCCAGAACACTGAAGTACACAAAGAAATTAATATTTCAACTTTTGGTCTCAGTTCAAGGTAGAAATGCATCCCTGAAACAATCAGAATTAATTCCAGAGCAGCAACACCAAAATACCTGGCTGCTTTGCTTCTGGAGTCATCTGTGAGCTGCATTTGTTCTTGGCAAACTTGTCAGCAGAAATGAGGGATACCAGCCCAGACAAACTTCAACCATGTTCTGTTGTTTGCTGAGGGAAAGAGTAGGGTTTTCTGGAGGTAACTGATAGATCTGTGGCTGAGGAAATATGTGTTAAGTTTGACTGTGTCCGTATTAACCCACCTTGAATGTCAGCCTAGGCTACACTACTCCATCAACTGGTGGAGTCCATTGTACAAGCATCTGGCCACTAACTAGGAGAAAACACATTAAAGATAAAGATGGGTTAAGCTCCTGTGTGAGGTTCCTACTGAGAATAAAGGTGTACAGACTATATTCCATTTCATATAATTACCAGTCATTTGAACTCTCAAGTGCCCAGTCCCTCCTTTGACTCCTTCAGTCTAAATTTAGCTTAAAACCCCCCAAAACAACAAAACCCAAAAAAATCCTTCCTTAATTTGTCCAAAATGCTTGGTCTCGAGTTTAATTGCTTTTAAGTCCTGTCAATTAAACTTTATAATGGAGAAAACCTGTTAATAATGAAATGAACGCCCTTGCGTTCCCAAAGTGTGCAGTAAGTCTTCTCACCCAATTGTAATAAAATTTGTTGTGGCATAGTTTTGGGGATCAATACAGCAGACCACTGTCAATCAACGAATTTTCTACTTACTTAAAAGTTAACAGACTTTTAGCGTCTTTGTGTTGGACTGAGGACAGTCTGAGTTACCACAGAAGATTAAATCTTTAATTTTACATTACTTCAGCCATCTCTATAGAACAAAGTGGGCTTTACCTGTTGAATATGAGGCTTATGTGAGCTGAAGTGCACTTGAGACATTAAGAGGCAGTCTTGAACAGTCTCTGAGATTTAAGCTGAGGGGAATTCTAAAGGGATTACTGCAGCATTTTACATAAAATGAGAAATAAAAACAGACTTGAGCAATGCATGATCATAAACGCATTCCTGCTGTGATCAAGAGTCCTGTTCCCATTGCTGTTCTAAGACTAAAGCAGGAAGAACTGTCAAAGGGCAACCATACTTGTAAGGATTTGTACAAGTCCAATTTATAATGAAATTAAGGGGCTGAGTAGTTTTGAAAGATTTGTTAAAAAGGGAGATACTTTTCATAGTCATTCCAGCCCAGAGGTGAGAAATACAAGCATTATTGGAATACTGTTTTGTGGAGGAAGCATGCTACTTTCCAAGAACAGACACGGCTAACAACTCATACACAAATAAGCAACCTGAGCAAAAATTTACAAAGATTTTAAATATTGGTTACCCTTTTCTGAAGAAGCAGGGGCAAATAAATTACGAAGAAATATCTTAGAAATAAAATAAATACTGAGTTACTTGTGTCTACTCTTGCATACACAGTGTATGAGAAAATAAATAATAAACAATAAGTGTGTTCTTGCCAGCTGTGATTCACCTTTACACTACAGCTCCCTTTATTGCAAGAATGGTATAAAAAGGCCTCAGTACAAAACATGAGGTTGATCTCTGTACTGCCTGTACTGAGAGAGAAGTCTGCACATGTTTGTGCACATGTGTAAAACATACACACAAAACACAGTGTACTTTCTGTTTTAATAAAGAGGAATTAGGATATGGCACCAGGCAACTTCCAGCAAATGCAGACATTAGTTTCCTGTCACATGTTCACTACGAAGAAATGTTTGCTCTTTGTGCCTGCAAAAACCTCAGGAGGCGAAAGCCAGGAGTTGTTCCGAGTGCTGAAGGTGCCTTGGTGGGTATCATAACTATAGGTCCTTCTAGTCCTCAGGGACAGTTGAAAACACAACCTACCAGTCTAGGTCAGGGATGACCAAATTTCCCAACACTCTGAGCCACAGATCTCAACCATTGCATGACCCAGAGCAACAACAAATTGTCACCTACATATCTTTGAGTGTGAACAGAGAGCTTCAGGGAAGTCCCTCGGTCCAAGAAAACAGCTTCTGTAGGTCTTCTGTTGCTTTCCTGCAAAATGGATTTGAGTTGAGTGTACCATGGGTCCCAGGACAACCACAGTCAGGTGCTGTGTGAGCAGCACATGATAGCACTTGTATGTGTGTCCCCCAGCCGAGGATCAGCTAGACCAGCAACGCCCCCCTCAGCATCAGACCACTGTCCTCAGGCAGAGCGCAATACAGCCCATCATCTGGTCCTCCCTACCTTTCCTAAGCACAATGTTGGGCAAAGTGTTGAGTGCATTGAAAGACAGGCAAGGCCAAAGTCCATTCTTTCTTGGTCCTTTTGACCATCCTGCATGCCATAACAGCTATACAGGGCTGTGTTTCTCTGCTGGGCTGTTCTCTGTGATGTCCATATCCAGTTCAGGTGTGGAAAAAGTGACTTATGCCCATTTTTTTTCTCCTGGACAATCCTTGAGGTTGGCTTTCAGGCTTTGGTCATGATCCTGTGTTTGCTCCGTGTTCCAGGTCCCAAGAATATCAGTTAAACCTTTGCCCGTCAGTGCTATAGGTCTAGCCCCTCCTGTGGGCTGTAGCACCAAGCCATGGCTTTGTTAATTATTTCATGGCTGGTAAGCAGTGAAGTATGAAGTCTCTACTGAGAAACAAGTATAAATATGAAATTGTCCATTTGGTTATGGCAGCATGATGAGCAAAACTTTCCTGCTATCTTTTAAAAACTCCATTAAAAACACAAAATAGCTGAAATTTGTGGAGAAAAGATAAATCTATGAAATTCAGCTTGCAAAGCTTGTCTGAATGGAAGTTAAATTTGTCCATTGCTAGACACTGTGACTACTAAATCTCAGCAAATATTTACCTGGTGAAATAACATGGAGAGATTTCCAACTCTATTTATATATCTAAATGGTAGTAATCCCTCTGCCAAGATCTCTTCTGTTCAATTAGAAGAAGCATGAAAGGAAACAAGGATCACAGAAAAAAGTATTTGATAATTGTCATACAATAAAATATGGAATATGAATAAAGATCAAGCACACATTGTGAACCATACTCATTATTATCATAAACTTTTATGCTGAGTGTTGCTCTTTATTATGGCCTCACCATATAAAATACAGATCAGCTTCAATTAGAGTAATTCTAAAAACAGATTACCATCTTTTGACACAGTTTCTCAACTATGCAGTGTACTACATGGATAAATATTAAATTTAAAATATTAATGTTATGTATATATTATTATCCTAAACTGTCCCTAAAATAGCTAAGATAGGTAGTAGTGAAAGCAAGTCAAGGAAGGCCAGTGCTCAAGGTGGAAAGTGGTAAAGATTGTGGTGATCTTGATACATGAAGGTGCTTGTTTCCACCACACTGGTGGAAACGTCTGTGCCCTTCACAGATGAGCATGGCCCACTCCATTGCACTCAAGGACTCCAGCTGGTGTTTGTCGTCTTTACCAGGTCTGTGCTCTCAAGTGGAAGAACAGAGGGACTCCTATGGCACAGGGATATCTTGCAAATTGCAGTAGGGCCACATTGACAGGGGGCTGAAGGGAAGCAGCATGGCTGCATCCCATAACCCCTCTCCAGTGTGGGACCCCCAGCAAGCACCATCACCTCCCAGTGACACACTGAGTTTGTGCCCTGTGATGTGGTCTTACATCTTCTACGAGGTAAGTTTTGTCCCACTTCATGATCAGCCACAGCAATCAGCAAAACCAGAAGATAAATTAGAGAAGCCGGTTCATCTGATCTCTGCTGTCCTTGAACTCATGATGAGCTTCTGTAACGCTGGGCATCAATCAGGCCAGAACAGTGACTTCATTACAGCCCCAGACTGTAATGTTTAGATCCTGAATTAGAAGTGTGTTTAAACTAATGAAAATTAGATGTTAAACATGGCAGGTGTTTAACCCTGCTGCGAGTGAACTGTACCAAAGTACCAAGCTCAGGAAAGAATGAAGTCAAAGCAAACAGACAAAAAATATTAGCTGTATTCTCATAGATTTTCACCAGTTCCTCTTCTTTTCTCTCCTGTTTTCCTAACTCCTCTGCCTTTTCCAGGATTCCTGGTCATCTTAGTCAAATGAAGGGAGTGGATATTCTGAATGACTGCTCAGGAAGGGTATTGAATCATTATCTTACCTTTGATCAATGGCTACCAAAAAGTTATTTCCTCTTTCTCAATCACACCACCTTTCAGAAAGTAAAAGCACTTGCCCCAAAGAAATAAAAACATAAACATTTGACATCTGTAAATATTTAAAAAGAACTAGGATATTCCACAGTAGTGAGGAAAATATACCTGAAATCTCCTGAGAGCAGTAAGCACCTAATGAATTTAGCTGGTGATTCTGATATTCTGCTGTAAAGTCATCCCATTGTGAGCTCAAGATTAGATAGCCCAGTCTGGGTTGTGTTTATTTTGTTATGTTGAAAAAGATATCTCAGTTGATTAAAATATTTTTTACAGATTAAAGACATTTTTGTCATTTTTAATGACTTACTACTAGTACTTTATAAAAAGTATTTGAGATTATGTTGACATATGCTTTAAAACAAGAAAAGCTTAAGTGGTATTTAATGGATAACTTATTACAAAGAAGGAATTCTCTAGACCTGCTTTACCTTTAATTCACATTGTTTGGATGGAGCACTTTTTCACACGATAAAGCACTATGTGTATAGCTAGAAAGAGGTGATTCGTGTGGCTAGAGAGAAAATCAGAGTCACATTACTGCAAACAGGGGAGGGCTCCAGTGCTGTTGTATGTTCAAGAGAGCTCAGAAGTGCTGCACTGTATCATCAACATCACATTCCACAGAAATCACCCCAAGTCCCTGAGGAGTCTGATGGAGCCACACGGGCATCAGCAATATCACTGTTGTCTTCATGTCCTCACCATTGTCCCCATCAATTAGAGGCCAAAAGCGGAATCATGGTCTCATTGAATGAGGTCCCCTTCCTGGCTCTAAGTGTGTGTAGTCTAAATGGACAGGAGAGGAGAGGAGAGAGAGAGGTTCTCAGTGGGTTCCTCCTCTCAGAGCTGTTTCTCTGTGCTAAAAAGCACAATAAACAAAAATGAGCTTGGGAGTAAAGTCTCTAATCCATGTCTTCCTCAACATTAGTTAGGTTCCCTTTTGCTTGTCATGTGGCCCCACCATTCTTGTATATCTGGCTACATGGTGACCCCAAAATATTCTGCATGTTGCAATTAGGGGTCTATATTGGGA